>QANZ01048215.1:77903-119065 GCA_003254925.1 Chamaecrista fasciculata
GTGGCCACGCATTTTCCTGGACGGACTCATCGAGGGCGCCAGTTAGATATCTCTCATCTCAATGAGGGACAAAATCCCATTTTGGCCAATCCACATTCCACTGCAGAGAAATCAACTAGCCCCGTACTCAGCCCGTATAACTACCCTGTTACGGGCAGCGTTAGACTAAGCCAAAGACTGACAACTGCAACGCTGGAATAGTCATTGACCTCAGGTCAAAGGCATCGCTACAGGCGTACTAGGAGAGACCAGCTGATGACTAAACCTATGCAGAACTCTCCGGGTCAGTCCAGCAATTCGTAACCACGTTACGTAATTGCACCATGACTCTCGTCCCAGCATCTAGTGCGTGCATCTCATGCACCGAGGTCATGCTGGTCTTAGTTCATTTTTGCTCCCACAAAAATAATCGACCAGGGACAATTTTTAGATTAATTATCTCATAATTAATCATGGATGTCATCATAGTAAACATGCTAATAATATGATAACTCATTAATTTATCTTCCATAAATTAATAATATGTTCACAACATATTTATCAAATAAAATGATTGGCCCTAGGGCACAATCTCCAACAAGAGTGACTTCTTAAGCTTGCACACCTTCTGCTCACTTCCTTGGACTTCAAACCCTTCTGGTTGGGCCATAAAAATCTCTTCATCCAGCTCTCCATTTAAGAAGGCTGTCTTCACATCTAATTGCTCCAACTCCAGATTTTGTTGAGCTACTAACCTAAGTATAAATCTGATAGATGTATGTCTCACCACAGGAGAAAAAATTTCGTTAAAATCAATTCCTTCCTTTTGATGGAAGCCTTTCACAACTAGCCTTGCCTTCCACCTAGGTTGTTCAACTCCTGGAATGCCTTGCTTCCTTCTGTACACCCATTTGCACCCCAAAACTTTTCTGTTTTCAGGTTTCTCACAAAGAACCCCAAGTATCATTCTTGTGCAGACTTTCCATTTCCTCCTCCATGGCACCCACTCATTTGAATCTGAACAGAGATTGCTTCTCTGTAAGTGGATGGTTCGTCAACATTATTAATCTCTTGAGCAGCAAGTAAAGCATAGGCTGTGATGCCTTGCTATAAACCTCACTGGTTTTCTCACTTCCCTTCTAGGTCTATCTCTAGCAATTGAGTACCTTTCTGCTGCTCTTTCTTCTCTATTTGGTACTGATTCAGTTACAATAGGTTATGTAGAGGTGCTTTGAACGTCAGGGGTTGTATTAGAGCTTTTAGAATTAGCTCTAACCTCAAACTGCACAGAGTCATGTGCTGGTTGCTCTAAATCAGACTAGATTTCTTCAGGAATTTTGAAATCAAGGGCTGAATGGGGTGACCTATTGATGAGATAACAAGCTATAGAGGCAGCTTCAGCCCAAAACTCCTTTTTCTTCCACAAACCAGCACTTGAGAGCATACATCTGGTCCTCTCTAAGATGGTTCTATTAAGTCTCTCTGCCACACCATTTTGTTGGGGCGTTCCAGGCAGTGTTCTATGTCTGCCAATGCCATTTTTGTTGGGAAATCACAGAAGGAGCGCAGCGGAAGAAATTAAAAATTTTGGACTAAAACGCAAATAGGCTAACTCTGTGATTCCTTCCAGGATCCACTAACTATGTTTATACTAAGTAAGAAAAATGTTTACCTAGTTTTGATCGGTGACTTATCGTATTCGCGAATTTGAGAAGTCCACAGAGTGTCCTTCCTCTACCAGTAATCCACACGAGCAGTTTGGCAGATGCCTAGGTGCTAGCCTCCTTCACTTCTTCCCAAGTGAATACGGGAACTCTATCTATGATTCTTGAATAATCAAGAACTGTTCTTGATTATCAAGATTGTTTGGGAAGTACTAATATTATCAGGTGCAGGTCCAATTCTCTTTCTTCAAGAAAATCGACTCACTCTCATAATATTAGGACTAGGCGATTTTTCACTCTCTATAGAAGCTCTAGGCGAAATTCTTGGTCTGACCAAGAATTGATCTGTGTTGTGAGTTATCCCTGAGATAGGTGCCTAGTGCCTCTATTTATAGTGTTCTCATTCCTAGTTTTAGGGAATCCTAATCCAATTAGGATATCTCTAAGATATTGGATATCTTTTAGACATCTCAAAATATCTTTTGATTTATAATATTAAACTTAATATTATAATTCAAAGTTAAAGGCCCAATTTCGAATTTGATTATCCTAGATCAAATCTTGGATCAAATCTTGATTTGCTCAAATCCTATTGGTTGGAATGAGTCATGAGATTTTGATTTTATAATTTAAATATTACTTTAATAATTAAATATAAAAATCGACTTTAGCCTAGACCCAAACTCTAAAATGCAAGATCAAATCTTCCATCCCAAGAAAGGGGGTAGGCGAAATTCTCATGGAGTTTTTGGAGGAATTTTATAACAACCCAAACTCCTTAGGTAGTTATAACTAATTCCTAACAATTTTGAATAAAAGAATTACCTTAATATCTTTTAATTCAAATCCTATATCTTTTCCAAAAGATATTTATCTTATCTTTATTTAATTAATAAAAACAATTTCTATTAATAAAAATAAAGATAATGAGGCGCCACCCTCATCCTTATATTTCCCAATTTTAGTGAATTTAATAAATCAATAATTCCCTAATTTTTAGGAAACTTATTTAATTTATTTATTCACTAATATTTTAATTGTAAAACTATTTAACAATTAATTTAAATTTAAATTTGTCCAACAAATTTAAAACCTTAATCATAGATATTTATTTAAGACAAGATTTAATGTCCTAAGACATTTAACTATGTCCTAAATTGTGTCACCTAAGTGACTCACGAATTAACCCTAATTCGTGTCCCAAGAATTAGCATCTTGATCCTGCTCATGTGTGACCCAGCAGGCCTCACGTGAAGTTGGCAGCAAATCATCTTTATGATTCACAAGTTGTGAGCGGACTCTAGCAAGCCATCACAACTACCCAAAACACGGGAGTTATCGCTTTAACGTTTTAACGATTTAACCTAAATACCACCTTGTCATAATTCCTATTGTCTCACGATATTTTGGTCATGGATCAGGCACGGGAATGTCATCCAAAATCCAAACCACAACTTTCTCGATTTCCTGAGTTAGTCCCAATTCCCAGCGTGGCCACGCATTTCTTGGACAGACTCATCGAGGGCGCCAGTTAAATATCTCTCATCTTAAATGAGGGACAAAATCCCATCTTGGTCAACCACATTCCTTTGCACGGTAATCAACCAAACCCGTACCTAGCCTGTATGGCTACCCTGCTACGGGTAACGTTGGACTAGGCCAAAGTTTGACAACTACAATGCCGGAATAGTCAAGACCTCAGGTCTAAGGCTATCGTGACAGGTGTACAGGAGAGGCTCGCTTATGACTAAACCCATGCAGGACTCTCCGGGTCGGTCCAGCAACTTGTAACCCTTACATAATTGCATCATGACTCTCGAGAAGCATCTAGTGCATGTATCTCTATACACCGAGGTCATGCTGGTCTTGGTTCATTTACGCTCCCACGTGAATGATCGACCAGGGACAGTTTTAGATTATTTATCATATAATTAATCAAGGATTGTTATCATAGTAAACACGCTAATAATATGATAACCATTAATTTATCTCCATAAATTAATTAATATGTTCAAAACATATTTATAAAATGATTGGCCCTAGGGCACAATCTCCAACAATTTTCACTACAAAATGTGTCAAATTCTGAATTACAGAATTCCAGCCCATTATCTGTTCTGAGCCATATAATTTTCTGTCCAGTTTGGTTCTCTACTAAGGCTTTAAAATCCTTAAACTTGGACAGTGCCTCATTTTTGTGCTTTAGGAAGTAGACCCAAACCTTTCTAGAAAAATCATCAATGATGGTCATCATATATCTCTTGCCTCCAAGAGATGGAACTCTAGATGGTCCCCACAAATCAGAGTGTAGATAAGAAAGAATGCCTTCACTAGTGTGCTGCCCCTTTGGGAAGCTCACCTTTCTATGCTTCCCAAGTATACAATGCTCACAAAAATCCAGCTTGCTAAGGGTTTGATCACCAAATGACCCTTTCTTGCTCAAAATCAGCATCCCCTTCTCACTCATGTGGCCCAATCTTTTATGCCACAACATTGTTTGGTCCTTGTCAGCTGCTGAAAATGCTTGTCCAGGAGACCCTTTATTCAAAACAGTGGAAGCCAAAAGAAAGTAGAGACTTCCTCTTCTCTTTCCCTTCATGAGAATGAGAGAGCCTTTTGTAATCTTAATTTCTCTACCTTCAGCTGCGTACTTACAGCCCAATGCTTCCAATGTTCCAAGTGAAATTAAATTCCTTTTCAAATCAGGAACATGACGAACATTGGTGAGAGTTCTTACAACTCCATCATGAGTTTTTATTTGCACAGACCCCTTGCCTTTCACACTACAAGCTGCATCATTGCCCATCATTATAACTCCAGAAGGTACTGGTTCATAGGTAGAAAACCAGTCCCTATTTGGGCACATGTGATAGGTGCAACCGGAGTCCAAAATCCACTCCTCTTTGTCAGATGCAGTGGCTGCCACAACCACCAAAACATCACCATCAGAATCTGTCTCTGCCACAACAGCTTCTGCAGGCTTGGAATTGTTGTTCTTCTCTTCCTTCTCCTTCTTATTCTTGAGCTTGTAACAGTCATTGATCTCATGCCCAAGCTTCTTGCAATATTTGCAAGATTTGTTAGTTCTTGCCCTTTGACTTAGAAGGATGATGCTTCTTGTTCGAATCACCCTTTTCTTGTGATCTTCCTCGAGCATTGAGAGCGTCCTCTTTCTTGTCCGAAGAGACTTCAAGATCAAATTTTTCTTTGGAGAGTAGGTTGGATTTCACATCCTCATAAGAAATAGTGTCGTTAGAGTTATAGAGCATAATTTCTTTAAAGTGTTTGTAAGAGGGAGGGAGAGATACAACCAGTAAAACAGCATTGTCTTTATCTTCAATCTTGACATCAAGGCTTTCAAGGTCGATCAAGACAGAACTGAAGTCATCTAAATGAGTTCTAATCGAACCTCCTTCAACCATCCTCATTGTATAAAGCCTCTCCTTGAGTCTGAGTTCGTTGGCCAGATTCTTGGTCATATAAAGACTCTCTAACTTTAACCAGAGTGCAGCAGTGGTGTCTTCTCTAATGACCTCTCTCAAAACTTCTTCAGATAGGCATAATTGGATTGCTGTGAGTGCCTTTTCATCCAGTTCTTCCCAGCTTTCATCCGACATGGTTGCTGGCTTCTTTGATTTCCCATCAAGAGCCTTTTTCAGCCATTCTGTGTTAAGACAGCTCTCATCTGGACCTTCCAGATGCTGAAGCTGATGTTCCCATCAAATTTCTTGATATCAAATCTTGTAATGGAAGACATTTCTCTGAATCTTGGTGTTCTTGAACCTGGCTCTGATACCACTTGTAAGGTATTCAGCCACAAAATCCACTAGAACCAGAAAAGCTCAGGTTCTTGGATAAGAACACAGAAAAGAAAATATTCAGAGAAAGAGAAATGAGGGAAAAGAGAGAGAGAGAATGAGGGGAATAATTCTGGCACTTTTATTCCACCTTTTAAAACTGAATAGTACAAAAACTGAATATGCCTAGAGGGCATAATGCAAGGTATTTATAACTCATACCTTTGCATAACTAACTAACTAACTAACATAAAATTACATAAGCTATATTAAACAACAAATGTAATAATGAAACAGAAATAACTGTGTAACTAAACAACAGAAAAACTAAAACTCTAACAGAATTGGTACCATATTACAACAGTGTTATTATATATGTCACTGCTTATAGTTTTGGGAAACAATAAAATTTTTTAAGTAAAAGTTTGAAGGTGCATATTAATGTTATGTACATGGCAGACATGATAGTTTATCTATATAATATCAATGGATTTATTATGCATATCCTTATCTAGAATTTATGTAGAAGGTTTGTTTAATTGTAATCCCGGAGTTTTTCTTGTATCTTTTTTTCCTTTTCTTCTACACCCATATTTGTCTGACTGCAATGAATAAGATAACATTCTAGTGAAGAGACAAATTATTGGGTAACAAATTTATTACAACAAACATCTTTCTCCAAAAATCGGGTGGTTGTTTTTTGAGAATTCTGTGAATTCTTGTACTTCGGGTTATCATTTCAACTTATAGGTCTGGTGATTCAACAGTTTGTATCTTGACAATAGTGGGAAAGATATACAAATTTGGTTCTAGAAAGGGGCCTTTAATAGTACATTGAAGCATGTAACAGAAAAAATATTGAGTTTAAACCATGTAATGAGCTAAGGAAAGAAGCAGAAATGAGAATTTTCTGATATATTTCATTGAAAAATGATGAACACAAGCTAGATATTTATAGAAAGGAAATACAAATGAGAATAAAACCTATCGGCCACTTAGCTGAAAATAACAGATTTCTCACCAGACTTCCTACAACAGAAATAACAAACTGCTAGAATTACATTTCACTCCCAGTATACTCTTCAATAAGTGAGCTAGTATTTACACAAGTTAAGTACACTTAGACTTTGGCATGGGCCGCACGGCTAAGCTAACTGTAATAACTAACTCTCTATCTCACTAAGCCTTAGGCATAGCTTAACACATCAATAGAAAATACAACAAATTCTATTATAATGAACTCCAACTAACTCCTAACTGTCAACAACTCTAATACTCAACAAGATGTCTAACCTACGAGTTTTGGTTCAGTTGGCAAAGCAAGCTGAGTATGTGAAAAGGGCCTCAGGTTCAATTCTAATAGGGTCCAGATATTAGTGATGATTCAAATAAAGGTGGAACATGTTTCCAATGGATTAATACTGAATCTAAGAACAATGAAAGAGTCATGCTTTGAGCCATCAACTCTGTATTAATAGAATTTCTTGCTTTTCCTTTGAATAATTTTATATCAATTTTGGCCTCCAAACCCTTCACAAAACTCTATTAATATAGTTGTTGGGAACTTGTCAGTTAATTCTTATTTCTTAGGATTAGCAACTGAGGTACCTTGGCAATTTCATATCAATAATTTTACTGGAAGTCAAATTTCATATATTTCCAAACAATTGCATGGAAACCTTGTTATTTGCAAGCAGGTTAAGTTCTTGTTATATCATCCAATATTTTTATATGGAAACTTCCTCTCTATTGAATAGACTATAGAGCGTCCCTAGTGAGAGCTATCTTACAAAATTTGTTTGTCTTTACGTTACTTTTGATGGAAATGTCTACTAAATCTTATCTAATTTTATCACAATTACAGATAATATCTGATCAATACAAAATTAAAATTAATTAGATGAAAACTCAGAAGAATCCAAGCCAAAACATTCGTTAATCTCAAGTTCTCTCTTGTATAAGAGCGAGTAACGACAAATATAAGGTGGTGATTTCAAAGCATGGCTAGTTATATATACTTAGATAGTCACTTCTGCATATGCTATAATAGTATCATCACTTTAATTTCTCTGCTTCACTCGTTTTTAAATTTTTCCTCATTTCAATTTCACCATGGATGCTGGATTTATTTATGGAGTTCTTGTGACTTCAGTCATTCATATAACACTAGAAAAGATGGCTTCTGCTAAGACTTTGAACTACTTCCAGAAAAGAGGACCAAACAAAGCGTTGCTTCAGAAACTGAAGAACAAACTGTTACCCTTCAAAACTGAGGTTGATGATGATGATAAGGAGGAGGAACAAAATGCTATCATGGATTCTGATCATGATGTCCAAGATGCTATGTACGAGGCTGATTACGTGTTGATTGAGCCTAACTTTCAAGAGAAATTGGAACAAGTGGAAAGAAATGTACTTGAAAAGGTTCAACAAGAAAGAGATCAGAAGATGGAAATGGAATTGCAAGACTTAAAAGCACAGATTCAACAGATTCAACAACTCTTGGCTAGTTCTGGGATCCATTTTCCTTTGGGTGAATCCGTTGGCTGATTGACTTATGATATTTACAGCTTTATGCTTGTAGATATATACCACTATAAGACCACTTCGAGATTTAGCTGTTATATATGGTTCATATTATCCCACGATGTTTTGTTTGTGACCTTTTTCATGTACAAGATACATATGGATTTGGGTGTTAATCCTTTTTAAAGTTAAGTGCACTGGAACTTACAATGTGAGTAAGCATTACAAAATAGCCAATTATAACCATCTACCATTAAAAAACGAGGTCAAATCAGCCCCGAAATCAAAGTGAGTTTCTATATATAATTTTCCACATTTTGGTTCCAAAACCACTTTCGGACCTGATTTGACTTCATTCGTTAACAGTCTTAATTGTGCAAAAAAAGGACTCATCAAGAGTAACTCATAAGTCAAAAGTCTGAATTCATTGCAGTCAGACTTGATTGTGAAACAAGTAGCCTACTTTTGGAGCCCAATTTAATTTTGTTTATTAATAGCTCCAACTGAACAAAGAAAGAACTCGTCAAATTCAAATTTGAAACAAGAAAGATATTTAGTGGTTGAGACCAAGGAATGAAACTTTTGAGAAACTTGAAGGATCAAAATTGCAACAAAAAAAGATAAAGTGCTGGATTGCAAGTTACCTACCTCAAAGATAAGAGACCAAACTTGCACTTTGACCTTTGCTAACTTTTTTTTATTTTTTGAACACAAATGCTAAATTTAAATATTAATGACATATGATTCATTAATTTTATTTAATGTGCTCATGATAACTACTTTTTCATAGCCATTAAGCAGTATTCAATTCCTGTATTTCAGGTTCTTTTTTGATAACCTTTTTTCTTCTTTTTCTTTGGCAGGTTTTAAAATTTCTATGACAAGTAATGAATCGACATATTTGTAATTGGCTTAGAATATATGGCTCATTTTGCCTTTGAAATTGACAGTTGACTCAGCTGTCACTTTCTCACATCACAGATAATTGGAATTCATATTCTCACAAGGTTAATTTTATTTTTGGAGTGATCTTTCATGGTATGAATTCTATGGGCTAGGTATTGCTTTCCTGGTTTCAATTGCAAAACAAATAATCATCTATATTTATTACTTACCTGGTTGATCCCTTGGAAATACTCATTCCATTTGTAGTAGTCTTTTGATTTTTTGGCCTAGAGACAGAGTTTTGAATCAGAATGGTTTAAAGGTGTAGGCTAAAAACTGTAGTGCCAGCTTCTTTGAAGATTTCAATTTGCAACAGAGAAGGGCATAAAAATACATGAATAATATAGACTTTCAGAAAATAGAGATAATCAGGTCCTGGAATGAATGGATCAGTTCATAGGTATCTATATTCAGAAAGAGAGTAATACTAATTTAAGGGTTGTTCCCTGGGTAAGGCAACAGAAGCAATTGTGTAATTTGTGTGAAGCACTAGATTCATTGAAGAGGCTAAATTGTTGACAAATTTGGATTTGTATTGATGTTTCTTTATATACTTAAAAAAGTAATTATGTTAAAAGTACTGTAACTTGAATTTACTATGAAGTGTGCATTGGAACTGAACCAGATTGCAAATTACGGCTCCAACAAAGAATATTATTTAATTTTTTATGAGTTTAATTAGTTTAGCCCTAAATCAATGGAGGCCAAATAGAGAAGCAGAAAAGTAATGCATAGCAGATTCGAGAACAAATTGCCAAATCGGAAAGGACATTCATTGAAGCTCAAAATCTAATGAGATAATTAAACTTTAATTTCTACTATATTTCTGCCTTGCTATACATGCCGATCTTAGCATCTCTTTCGTTTTATTTATTGTTGAAATGAAGTGAATTCATACTAAAAAGTAAACATGCTCAAAATAGATTAACCACATATTCCCACGATGACATATTTCTGGATATCCTAATTAAATACTATCTATCAACTTTGACAAGTCAATGAACTTGACTTACCAAAACATAAACTCCAGAATGTTTACGCTATAGTATAAACCACATCGTTTTTTGCATTAAATGAAGAAAATTAAGTATAGCGGAACCTGTTGACCACTGGCATTGGCATATCGGTTTCTGCACGTAATCCTCTATGTGAGGCCATCACACACCAAATCCATTGTCCTTCAAGCCATACAGCTATTAGCTTTGCACTACAAACAATCTGCATATTGGCATTAACAGAGTACTCTGTTCACTTGATCTCCTTGTTTCCCAATTTTGCTGCCATGGCTGGGATGGTCGAAGGTGCTCTTCTCTCTGCCTTTCTTCAGGTGGCTTTTGACAGGCTGGCATCTCGTGATGTTGTGGACTTCTTCCGACGTAGACGACTCGACGAGACATTGAGCAACAAGTTGAAGATGATGTTGTTATCTCTCAACACTGTGGTTGATGATGCTGAGCAAAAGCAGATCTCCAACCCAAATGTCAGAGACTGGCTTGATATGGTCAAAGATGCTGTGTGTGATGCTGAAGATGTGTTGGATGACATTGACTATGAGGTCACCAAGCGCAAAGTGGAAGCTGAACTTCCAACATCTGCTACTGCCAAGGTACGCAAATTCATCATGGCTTCTGTTAGTTCCTTTGAAAAGGAAGTTGAAACAAGGATGAAAAAAGTCCTTGAGAATCTGGAATATCTTGCATGTCAGAAGGATATACTGAAATTGCACGAAGCGGTTGGTGGCGCTGGATCGTGGAGTACAGTATCAGAGAGATTGCCAACAACATCGTTGGTAGATGAAGATGCAATATATGGTAGAGATGATGACAAAACAAAGATCATTCAATGGTTGCTATCTGACAATGACCAACTATCTGTCATTTCTGTTGTGGGTATGGGTGGGCTAGGTAAGACAACTCTTGCCCAGCTTGTTTACAATGATCCCAAGATGGAGGAAGTGTTTGATCTCAGAGCATGGGTATGTGTTTCTGACAATTTTGATGTTTTGAGGGTAACAAGATCTGTTTTGGACTCATTCACTACAATGTCTAATGACGATGCTAAAGATCTAAATATGCTTCAAATTAAATTGAAGCAGCTGTTGTCTCATAAGAGATTTCTTCTTGTGTTAGACGATGTGTGGAATGAAAATTATATTCTATGGGAGGCCTTGCAAGCACCTTTCAAATATGGAGCTGAGGGAAGCAAAATTCTTGTAACTACTCGCAGTGACATTGTTGCTTCAAACATGCGTTCAAGTGAAATACATGCTTTACAATTATTGTGTGAAGAACAAAGCTGGTCATTGTTCAAGAGATATGCTTTTCGTAGTGTAGATACCTCTCGTTCAAATTCTCATTTAGAAGATGTTGGCAGAGAAATCATGAAGAAGTGCAAAGGGTTGCCATTAGCTTTGAAAACAATTGGGAGTCTCTTGTACACGAAATCATCTGATGAAGAATGGAAAGTTATTCTCAAAAGTGGGTTATGGGAGGAGGAGAGCAATGTTCTTCCTGCTTTAAGATTGAGCTATCGTTACCTTCCTTCCCCTATTAAGAGATGCTTTGCTTATTGTTCATTATTTCCCAAAGATTATGAATTTGACAAGGAGCTTCTTATTCAATTGTGGATGGCTGAAAATTTTCTTCATTGTGCTCATCAAAGCAGAGACCCAAGGGATATGGGTGAACAATTCTTCCATGATCTATTGTCAAGGTCACTTTTCCAACGATCAACTGGAGATCAAACACTTTTTGTCATGCATGACCTTGCCAATGATATGGCAAAATATGAAGCTGGAAAGTTTTTTCATAGGTTGGAGATAGATGAAGCAGATAATCTTGTAGAGATGACCCGTCATGTTTCCTATTTGAGAAGTTTTCGTGAAACTTCCAAAAGGTTTGACGTCGTATTTTAGGCTAGAAGATTGTGCACATTCTTACCTCTATCTATGCAAGGTTTTAGACTTACAAGTAATTCCTCGTATTCTCGTTTCATATCTAGCAAGATGATACATGACTTGTTGTCCAAGTTTGGGTGCCTACGAGTTTTGTCTTTGTCGAACTATAGCTTCCTTTGTGAGTTGCCTGATTCTATAGTTAATCTTAAATATCTACGTTATTTGGACCTCTCTGGAGCTAGTATAAACAAACTACCAGATTCAATATGTGAACTTTATCATTTACAAACATTGAAGTTGTGGTGTTGTCGGTCTCTGGAAAGATTGCCCATGCATTTGCATAAACTCACAAATCTACGTCATCTTGATTTTCGTGAAACTCAAGTGACTGAGATGCCGAAGCATTTGGAGAAGTTGACAAATCTTCAAGTTCTTTCATCATTTATTGTTGGCAAATGTAGAGGCACTGATATCAAACAGTTAAAAGAACTTAATATTCGGGGAACATTATCAATTAGAGAGTTGCAAAATGTAATGTATCCTTCTGATCTTATGGCACTCAACTTGAAAAGCAAAATATGCATCGAGGAGTTAAAGTTAGAATGGAGTATGAACAGAGATACATCACAGAATGATGAGGATGCTCTAGAGAAACTCCAACCCCACAATAACTTGAAAAAGCTATCAATTAGTTGTTATGGAGGAATTGCGTTTCCATATTGGTTTGCTGATGGTTCATTGTCCAACATAGTGTCCCTAGAGTTAATCAACTGCAAGAACTGTTTGTCTTTGCCATCGTTGGACCTCCTTCTTCCGTCTCTAGAAATCTTGAGAGTAATTGGTATGGAGGCATTGGAGGAGTGGAAATGCGAAAATGTATCAAATGCTTTTCCCCGCCTTCTAGAGTTTTCTATAGTGAAGTGTCCTAAATTGAAAGAGGACCTTCCTGGTGAACTTCCTTCTTTAATAAAGCTAATCATTGAGGACTGTGGGCTGCTTGTCGCTTCACTTCCAAAGGCTTCTTGTCTTCACGAATTGGTTCTGAGAAATTGTGGAAATTTGCAGCTGGAATGTCTTCCATCAACCCTTAAAGTTCTCGAAATTAGTGGAATCTTACCAGAAATATTTTCAGCTGAAAAAATTGATATTACCATTGCCAATGCCTGCCTTCAAGATTTGAGAATTCTTTTCTGTGCTCACTTGGAACTCCAACTGCATCATCACCATAACTTCCTTCTTAGAATGAAGATAATTAGTTGTGACTCTCTTAAGTCTTTTCTGTTGGATTTATTCCCCATGCTTGAGAGTTTGGAGTTGATTGAATGTAGTAATCTTGAAATGATTTCTGTTTCAGGGGAACACAGGCATTCTCTTTCAAAATTGTGCGTGGAGAAGTGTCCCAAATTTCTGTCATTTCCGCAGGGAGGATTTTTTGCCCCCAAACTAGAATTTTGTCGCCTTGACGATTTAGGAAGTTTGAAGTCATTGCCTGATCGTATGCACATCCTTTTTCCGTCACTCCAAAGTCTACAAATATTGAGCTGCCCGCAAGTAGAATCATTTCCTGAGGGTGGTTTGCCATCAACTCTCAAGTCTATTTCTATCTACAAATGCCCCAAACTCATGGCTGCTCGAATGGAATGGAACTTGCAAAGTCATACTTGTCTACAAACCTTACTGATTTTATACTCAGATGTGGAATCTTTTCCTAATGAAGGGCTGTTGCCGCCTTCTCTTGTTTCTCTTTCAATCCAATATTGCTCAAATCTCAGAATGCTGGACCACAGAGGTTTTTTCCACTTGAAGGCATTGAAATATTTGACTCTTTTTGACTGTCCAAAACTTCAAAAGTTGCCTAAGGAGGGTCTGCCCAATTCTCTTTCCTCTCTAGAAATTTGGGGTTGTCCCTTGCTAAAAAAACGGTGCCAAAAACTGAAAGGCAAAGATTGGAATAAGATTTCTCACATCCCTTGTATTCGGATAGACCATGATATTGTAACATGATCAGAGCTTTTCATTGACTGGTTCATTATGTGGCATACTATCCCAGCTGCTTTAATTTACAGGTACTATATCTACTCCTCCACCTTGAATATACTAATTTGTACTTTCTCTGCTTTTATATATAGTTACTGGTTTATTTAAATTTCTCTGTTTGTGTAGATACCAATAATACCAAAACTACTGAACATTTTTTCTTCACATAAGCCACACATTTTTTGAGTGTCATACATTTAAAATTCTAATAATTTGGCTTCAATTGGTCCCTTGCATTAACAAAATTATTTCATATTAAAATTGAATGCAAAGAATTATTCCATTTAATTCTCATTTTTTATATTATGACTTTTTGATTAGCCAAACTCAGTTTAACTCAACTTTTAAAGGAAAAGTATTTATTGGAACGTGATTAAACAGTTATTATTAATGAATCATATTGTCAGAGAGTCGATGACAATATTTGGTTGTTATTAAATATTAAAAATCACAAGCAATAGTAATTGATTATTTATGATCATGTCTTTTCTCAAGCCTGAAAATTTTGATGTTCACTTTTCAAATATCAGAAGATTATAATAACTTCATTTGCTTTGCTGTTTGATTTTGACAAATGAGATTATTCTAATTGCCCTTTTCTTGGCCCAAGAAACAGTTCTTAAGCAGACAAGCAAGATTGGTGCTGCAAAAGCTCCAAGCTCCAGAGTGTTAAACAGACTAAAGTATGTTATTATTCAGATTACTTGGATTTTAAGTTACAGCATGGAATCAGGCAAACACAACCTTAGTCGCTTTTCTTTCCTTTAATTTGACAGGATCTCATATCATGTATTGGAATCACAAAGATGATTTTCTGTTTCTCTTTCAGAGTTGACATCATGAGATTACAGTGCTTGCTAAGGAGAGATTGATTGTGATATGTGTCACAAACTTCATAAGAGAATTCCACCAAACTCTCATGACTTTCTATCACAAGATCTAGTTCGTACATTTGCCTGTTAGTTTCTATTCCAGAACGTTGTTCTAGATGCATTTTGACAATGCTTAGTGATTCTGGGTTGCTTATTTCTTATCTTGTTTTGATAGTTGGGAATCTTCCTCCATGTGGCTGGCAATTTTGGGGAAAGTATTCTGGTGACTAGAGTAGATTGTTCCCTGCAAGGAAGTAAGTGGAATCTCTTTTGACTCAACTTAAAGGTGATTTTTTTTAATTGGTCTGAACATCCATTTTGCACATAATTTGTACATTGATTAATTGTAGGTTTTTTTGTTTTAGCAAAGAAGTGACTCGTGACACAAGAAAAAATATTTTGAACCTAGCTTTGGAACTAAAACAGATTGCAATCTAGTTACCATATTACTGCATTTTAACTTTTCAAGTCACTGCATGGCATCATGCAGAAGCAACCTTAGTCACGAGAGTTTCATACTTTCATTTGACAGGCTCTCAAATTGTTATAATTGGATTCATACAGATGCATTTCTGTTTCTCTTTCAACATTGACATCATGAGACTACAATGCTTGCAAATGAAAATCCATTTTTCCCCCTTTCTGTTTTACACCGCAGGGAAATGAGTCCTTTACAAGCCCGAATAGCAGTACACAGATTGATAATATGATATGCTTCACAAATTTCATGAGAGGTTCATCAAACTTTTATGATTTTCTATCAAAAGATCAGATACATACACTTGCCTTTTATTTTCCAATCCAAAGTGCATTTTCAACTGCGTTTCCCTTCTCGTGGCCGTTTCTGTGTGCGCGAGGCCCTTGGCCCATTTACTTCCCCCATTTCACAACTTAATATATATGCACTCCAAACTCTCTTGATGCAAGCAACGTGGGCTTAATTTGACACACCCAATAGTTGACTTCGAATTATTATTTACAACATTTGGAAGATGCTTAATTAGTGATTCTGAATTGCTTTATTTCGTAAGATAGTTGGGAATCTTCCTCCCTGTGGCTGGCAGTGATGGGAAAAGTAGGCTCTGGTTACTGCATTAAACCTATAAGGATCTAAAGGGAATCACTGAACGTAAAGGTGACTTCTATTTTCTTATCTGAACATCCCTTTTTCATATATATACATTGATTCATTGCAATGTTTTTTTTCTTTTTAATCAAAATCTCCACAAAATGAGGCTCGTGACCCACAAGATACATTATTGTTGAATCTAGCTTTTGAAGTAAATGTGATTGAAATCTAGTTCCCCTATTATGGTTAAAATTCAATCTTGATTTTGACGATGCCAAATAAGTTTATTATATAATTTCCTGAGATTTACAAAGCTCATTCATCATCTGTTTCTTCTTTTAAAAAAGGTTGCAAATTGATTGCAGCAGCATGGCAAAGACCCAGGAAAGGCAAATTGCATGGAAAGCTGCTGAAATCTATTTTCTTCTTCACATGTTCTGGGTTTTGTTATTATGGCATTCACATTGGTCTTGTACAATCTTTTACTAATTACTAGTTTCATTGATGAGTAGCACTTGTGAAGACTGAACATTATTAACTTACCTTCTTTCTTCAGTAACCTTTGCATACGGTTGTTGTAAAGATCTTTGTGACGTCCTTGCTGTAGATTGTTTTCTGGGTTCTCGGTTAACAAATAATAAATAAAAAAAAAAAAAGTTAAAGGTCTTGCCTAATAATGACTTGGTTGCCTTTTTTTATTGTACTAGTAAAGATACCGTGAGTTGCATGCCTTCCATCATATTATAAGAAAAATATATTTTATTATATCATGCATTTTTATAACCTTACTGGAATTTTGATAAATATTATAATTATTATAGTTTAAGTTTCTATATTCACATTATGACATTGGCCTTAATTAAAACTTTGACTTTCAATTAATTCATCTAACATATATAAATTTACTATTTAGATAATATATTTATGTTTTGGTCAAATGCTTAAATCATATATATATATATATATATATTAAGTTCATATTGGTTATTTATCTTTAAAACCATTTAAACTGATCCTATATATTGTTATAATATTTGATTTTAATTTATAATGAATTCAGAATTACAAAATTCTTGGGTTGCTTTTTACAATTTGACCTTATATTTTTCACAATATAACCAAATTAGTGTATATAATATCTTGATATCTAATTAAATATATGGCTAAATTATACAAAAGATCCATGTGGTTTGACCTATTTACAGAAAGGGTCCTAGTGGTTTAAAAAGTTTCGGGCATGTGGTTTGCTCGGTTAACAAAAAGGGTCCTGAAATATATTTCTGTCTAAAATTTGACGAAAATTTTGGCTAAAATATTATTTTATGACCATAACCTTTAATTTTTATGCGTTTGACTCCCTAAAAACTTTGACAAAGGAAAAGAAAAGAAAAGTTTAATTAAATGAAATTTTAATTAAATAGTCCCATAAATTTGACAAAGGTTGCATTGGAAAAATTGACTCTTGAAGATGTCCTAAACTCCAGAAGTTGCCGAAGGAGGGTATGCCTAACACTCTTTCCACTCTATCAATTGAAGGTTGTCCATTGCTCAAAAAACGATGCCAAAAACAGAAAGGCAAAGATTGGGATAACATTTCTCACATCCCTGGTATTCGGATAGACAATCACATAGTAAATTGACCAGAGCTTTTCATTGACTAGTTCATTATGGGTTATACAATCCCAGCTGCTTTTCAGGTATTATATACTCCTCTTTGAATATTCTAATTTGTGCTTTCTGTGCTTTTATATATTTATAGTTATTGGTTTATTTAAATTTCTCCTTTTGTAGATACCAATAATACCAGAACTGAGCAATTTTTCTTCTCCTAAGAGACATACATTAAAATTGGTCCCTTGCATTAACAAATTTAGTTCATATCAAAATTGAAAGCAGAGAAATTGTGCTATTTAATTCTTATTTTTTTTATTTTGCAGATTAACTGTTATAACATTTTTTTTTCGTTTTGCTAAATGTTATAAATGGTAAAATTGAAGTTCAAGCTGTACTAATAAATAAATAAAAACTTGGTGTTATATATCAAGACTTTGCCAGAGTCAGTGACAATATTTAACTGTTAATAAAAATAAAAAATCACACGAGAATTTTGATGTTAACTTTTCAAATATCAGAAGATTATAATCACTTCATTTGCTTTGCTGTTGATTTTGACGAATGAGATTATTCTAATTGCCATTTTCTTGGCCCGAGCAACAGTTCTTAAGCAGAAAAGCAAGATTGGTGCTACAAAAACTCCAAGCTCCAAAGTGTTAAGCAGACTAAAGTATTTCATTATTCACAGTACTTGGATTTTAAGTTACAGCATGGCATCATGCAAACACAACCTTAGTATACATATGCTATCTCTCTAACTACACAATATTTATTTTCATAGAAAGGGAATATATCAAAAACAAGAAGATATCAAAAACAAGAAGCAGGATTACAAGTTCAATTCACATATTTATTAATTACAAAAAAAAATAATTCTCATGCTTTTTTTGTAATTCTCTACCCTTTCTCTTACATCATTCTCTCATTATATAAGAACTTATTTAGTTGCAAGCTTTGCATAGAAATATAGAATGAGACATGGGGACGGGGAGCATCAACTTGTGAGACATATTGGCGTACTTTAATATACTATGGCTCACTTCGTTTGCGCTTATAATAAAATCGGCTCTGATTATAATTAGAGTATAATTATAATTAAAGTTGATTATTTGTGTATTGGTGTTTGGATGAAAGTTGATTATTTAGTGTGAAATTATTGAAATGGGTATGTAATGATTGTGGTTGGTAGATAGAAGAGTAAGGGTGCGTTTGGATTGGGAAGTTAAGGTAAAGGAGGATAAAGGAATGGGGAAGGTAATAAAGGAGAGGTAAAGGATTTGTGTTATAAAGGAGGTTTTTAGTAAATGTTGTTTGGGAAAATGAGAGATAAAGGAGGAATTATGATGTGAAATTATTTTAAATGGTATGTAATGATTGTGGTGGGTTGAAATAATTGTATTGGTATTTTAAATTTGTATAGGGGTAAAAATGGTAAAAATAAAGGAGAATAAAGAAGTGTTATTTTGGTGTTTGTTTTGATGTTAATAAAGTAGTATGATGTAATGATTGCCTCGAAATTTGTACTAAAGGAGAAGTTAATAAAGGAGATTTTTGGAGTGGTAAGGTAAAGGAGGATGAAGGTGTGAATGTGGGACCAAAATGTAATTTTTGAGTACTGAATTATAAATTTTTGGGGACTAGATTATAGATTTTTCCTGTTTATTGTCTTTTAATTTTATTTTAAAATTTTGATACTACAAAAAATATTACCCATGTATATAATAGAGGAGGGACCAAAAAATATCACCACAAAAAAAATTACTCATATATGTGTTAGAGTAGGGACCAAACTGTAATTAAATTTTCACACCACCAAAAATATATTTTTTCTCATTAATGTTTCTGAAATATGTTTATAAATTTTCACACCACAAAAAATATTACTCTGGAATAATTATATTAGTGCAAGAGGGACCATAATGTATATTTTTAGGATCTGATTACAGTAAAAATATATTATTCAAGTTGGATTGATTTGTAATTTTTGTTGTGGAATGAGACAACAAAAAATATTACCCATATACTCAAAACAGAAGATGCTAAATTATAACAAACAACCAAAATTTAGCGTCTTCAAAATAATTAATTAATAAGAGAGAGAGAAGTTGTATTTTTTTGGGTAAATTCAATTAAAATTTAATTTATTTTTTTCTTACGTTTTGAACCTATTATATAAAGAAAATGACCTTAATATAATAAAGTAAAACTTTTGGGGATGGAAGTTTATTTTTCCCTTTTATTTAACGAGAAAATAGATGGAAAACGTTTGAGGGACCAACTGTCAAGTTTTGGAAAACTGAGGGACCAATATGGAACGAAAAATAACTAAGAGACCAATTTGGAACATTGAACATAACTGAGTGACCAAAATATGACTTTGGCCATTTTATTTTAAATTTTGACTCTAAAAAATATTAGTAAAATAATTGAAAAAATAGAGGGATGAATATCAATATATCAAAAATTATATATTTTGGTGACTCAAGTATTGACTTATTGAGGGTCTATTTGGGAGGCAGTTAATTTTAATCCAATCTCATCTAAATGGATGAGATGAGATTATTTTTTAATTGGATGAGATGAGATGATGTATTGGTGTTTGGGTGATTTTAGTGATAATGATGTTAAATAGGGTGTGAAATTATATAAAAGGGTATGTAATGATTGTGGTTGGTAGAAATAAGTTGATGGATTTTTGTAATTTGTATAAGGGTAAAATAGTCCCTCACCCATTCTTATCCCATTATTCGGTCCCTCACCCATTCTTATCCCATTATTCTCAGTTCCCTCTCTTTTCATCATCTTCATTCATTTTAGTCTCAAATCCTCAAAATAAAATTGTAAAGTGTCCCAAAACTCTTCCAAACATTCCAGTTTAGTCCTTAAAAGTATTAAAAACCCTAAACCCCTAAAACTTAAATTTTTTTTAATTTTCATCTTCATCCAATTTAGTCTTTAAAAATATTAAAAACCCAAAAACTCTAAACCCTAAACCCCTAACCTTAAACCCTAAAATCTAAATCCCTAAATCCTCTAAAACTTTTAAATTTTTTTTAATCTTCATCTTCCCTATTTAACATAAATCCCTAATTTTTTTAATCTCTAAACCCCCTCAAAAAATTTTTTAATCCCAATCTTCAGCATCAAAGAGAAATTTAATCACCTAAAACCAATCTTCAAATTTAATCCCATCATCATCTCCATCAACTACATCTGCCTCCACTCTTGCTTCTCTCCACCAACGCTCTGCATTCAAGATTCAAAAAATTTCCTAATCCAAGTCAATCGCCTCGCCTGGTCATTCTGTTAATCATCATCGCAGGTTAAACCAAAGCAAAAGCAGAAAACTACTCAGATTTCATCCCTTTCGGTCCTCGCGGCATTTTAAAATCCGCATCGATTCTGCATCTTCAAAACTACTCAGATTTCATTCCATTCTGTTCTCCGACATCGATTCTTCCTTCTCCGACGTTTACCTCGACGGAGTCTCCCAAACCCACTGTGCCTGTTGTTCTCCCGGTGTTCCAATCGCTTCGGGATCCATTTCGGTATGGGTTTAAATCGTAAAAATCTGAAATTGAAATTGGGGATTTGGCTCAGATTTGATATCCATATTTTAGTTTCCCCCAATTGATGAACTGATGAAGCAAAATTTGCGTGTTGCGAAAAAGAACTGATGATGATGATGAACATTTTACTATTTTAGTGTGTTGATGATGATGATGAAGCAAAATTAGCGTGTTGAGAAAAAGAACTGGAAAAAAAAATCCAGTCATGATGCCAAGGTGGGGAAGATAAACAAACATGGGTGTGTGTTTATCTCTTCTTTACAATGATAAACAAACAAGATATTTTATTATAGTTCTCAAAACGCACCATAAGAAAATTGATGCAGCCTTGCAATAATTCACATTCAGTCATTCACATTATATTATAATAATTCTCGTTATCTTACCAAATTCTTTAACAACCAAAACCTCAATCCCATCTTCCACATCTCTGCTTTACATTTAAAACATAATAATAAAAAAAAAAAGTATAGTGAATGCTGTCGGCCACTGTGTGAACTGTAAAGCCATCACACACCAAAGTCATTAAAATAATTTGACCATACAGCTCTTAGCTTTTCACTACAAACTATCTGCATATTAGTATTAGGCGCCTTCTCTCTCTGTTTGCTGCAATCAACAGAGTACTCTGCTCACTTGATCTCCTTCTTTCTCAATTTTGCTGCCATGGCTGGGATGGTTGAAAGTGCTCTTCTCTCCGCCTTCCTTCAGGTGGCATTTGACAGGTTGGCTTCTCGTGCTGTTGTAGACTTCTTCCGGGAACGCAGATTGAACGAGGAGCTGCTGGATAAGTTGAAGCTCATGCTGTTATCTCTCAACACTGTGGTTGATGATGCTGAGAAAAAACAGATCTCGGATTCAAATGTCAGAAAGTGGCTTGATCTGGTCAGAGACTCTGTGTATAATGCTGAGGATGTGCTGGATGAGATTGACTACGAGGTCATCAAGCGCAAGATGGAAGCTGAACTTCCAACATCTGCTACTACCAAGGTACGCAAATTCATCAAGGCTTCTATTAGTTCCTTTGAAAAGGAAGTTGAAACAAGGATGAAAAAAGTCCTTAAAAAACTTGAATCTCTTGCAAGTCAGAAGGATATTCTGAAATTGCAAGAAGGGGCTGGTGGTGCTGGATTGTGGAGTACAGTATCAGAGAGATTGCCACCAACAACATCGTTGGTAGATGAAACTGAAATATATGGTAGAGATGATGACAAAACAAAGATCATTCAATGGTTGCTGTCTGACAAAGACCAACTATCTCTCTTTTCTGTAGTGGGTATGGGTGGGCTGGGTAAGACATCTCTTGCCCAGCATATTTACAATGATCCCAGGATGGAAAAAGAGTTTCGTCTCAGAGCATGGGTGTGTGTTTCTGACAATTTTGATGTTTTGAGGGTAACAAGATCTGTTTTGGAGGCATTCACTGAAAAGTCTGAAGACAATGCTAAAGATCTAAATATGCTTCAAATTAAATTGAAGCAATTGTTGTCTGACAAGAGATTTCTTCTCGTGTTAGATGACGTGTGGAATGAAAATCATATGCTATGGGATTCCTTGCAGAAACCATTCAAATATGGGGCTAAGGGAAGCAAAATTCTTGTAACTACTCGCAGTGACATTGTTGCTTCAAACATGCGATCAAGTGAAAAACATGTTTTACACCTATTGTCTGAAGAACAAAGCTGGTCATTGTTCAAGAAATATGCATTCCGCAGCGCAGATGCCTCTCATTCAAATTCTGATTTAGAAGATGTTGGCAGAGAAATCATGAAGAAGTGCAGAGGGTTGCCTTTGGCTTTGAAAACAATCGGAAGTCTCTTGTACACAAAAACATCTAATGAAGAATGGGAGGTTATTCTTAAAAGTGGGATATGGGAGGAGGATAGCAATGTTCTTCCAGCTTTAAGATTGAGCTATCATTACCTTCCTTCTCCTCTTAAGAGATGCTTTGCTTATTGTTCATTATTCCCCAAAGATTATGAATTTGACAAGGAGCTTCTTATTCGATTGTGGATGTGTTACGGGCTTCACCACCACGACGGGGCCTCACCACCACGACGGGGCCCTTTTCCCCCGGCGGGTCTATCCCCCGGCGGGTCTATCCCCCGGCGGGTCTACACCCTCCCATTTGGGGATCCCCCCAAGTGTGTGGGTGCTGGGAATCGAACAGGGGACCTCNTGGATGGCTGAAAATTTTCTACATTGTGCTCATCAAAGCAAAGACCCAAGGGACGTGGGTGAGCAATTCTTCCATGATCTATTGTCAAGGTCACTTTTCCAACGATCAACTGGAGATGAAAAGCTTTTTGTCATGCATGACCTCGTCAATGATGTGGCAAAATATGAAGCTGGAAAGTTTTTTCATAGATTGGAAATCGACGAGGCAAATAATCTTGTAGAGATGACCCGTCATGTTTCCTATTTAAGAAATTTTTTCGAAACTTCCAAAAGGTTTGAGGCTATATCTCGGGTGAGTAGATTGCGCACTTTCTTGCCTCTATCTATGGATTTTAAACTAACAAGTGATTCTTTGGTTGTTCGTTTAATACCTAGCAAGATGATACACAATTTGCTGTCCAAGTTTGGGTGCTTACGAGCTTTATCTTTGTCTGGTTATAGGCACTTAGATTTGTTGCCTGATTCTATAGGGAATCTTATACATCTACGTTATTTAGACATATCTGGGTGTAGATTAATAAATAAATTGCCAGATTCAATTTGTCAACTTTATCATTTACAAACTTTGAAGTTGTGGCGCTGTGAGTCTCTGGAAATGTTGCCCAAGGATTTGCATAAACTCACAAATTTACGACATCTTGATATTCGTCAAACTCAAGTGAATGAGATGCCGAAGCATTTGGAGAAGTTGAAAAATCTTCAAGTTCTTACGTCATTCTTTGTGGGTAAATGTAGAGACACTGATATCAAACAGTTAAAAGAACTTGATCTTCGGGGAACATTATCAATCTTAGAGTTGCAGAATGTAGTGTATCCTTTCGATGCTTTAGCAATCAATTTGAAAAGAAAAATGCACATCGAGGAATTAAAGTTAGGATGGAGCATGAATAGAGATGCATCACAAAATGATCAGGATGTTCTGGAGAAACTCGAACCTCACAATAACTTGAAAAGGCTATCAATTAGCTGTTATGGTGGTATGGTGCTTCCATATTGGTTTGCTGGCGGTTCATTGTCCAACATAGTGTCCCTAGAGTTAAGCAAGTGCAAGAATTGTGTGTCTTTGCCTTCACTAGAACTCCTTCTCCCATCTCTAGAAATCTTGAGTTTAATTGATATGGAGGCATTGAAGGAGTGGAAATGGGAAAATGTATCAGGTGCTTTTTCACGCCTTCAAGAGCTTTCTATAGTGAAGTGTCCTAACTTGGAAGAGAACCTTCCAGAACAACTTCCTTCTTTAAGAAAGCTTGTTATTGAGCATTGTGAGCAGCTTTGGGATTTAGTTCCAGAGGCTCCTTGTCTTGGCGAGTTGGTTCTGAAAAATTGTGGAAACTTGCAGGTGGAATGTCTTCCATCAACTCTAAAAGTTCTCTCAATTAGTGGAATCTTACCAGAAATATTTTCAGCAGAGAATATTGATAATACCATTTCCAATTCCTGCCTTGAAAGATTGTCTATTGGTCATGGTGCTCACTTGGAATTCCCACTACGTCATCGCCATAACTTCATTATTGAGATGAACATAAACAGATGCGAGTCTCTTAAGGCCTTTGCGCTGGATTTATTCCCCATGCTACAGAAGTTGACTTTTCGTGGATGCAGTAATCTTGAAACGATTTCTGGTTCAGGGGAAAACAGCCATTCTCTGACACAATTGTTAATCAGGGATTGTCCCAAATTTGTATCATTTCCCAATGAAGGATTTTCGGCTCCAAAACTGGAACACATGAAAATTCTATATTTGTCGAGTTTGAAATCACTGCCTTGTCGTATGCACATCCACTTTCCCTCTCTCCAAACTCTATCTATATGGAGCTGTCCACAATTAGAATCATTTCCTGAGGGAGGTTTGCCATCAACGCTCGAGTTTATTGATATCTTCAATTGCCCCAAACTCATGGCCGCTCGAATGGAGTGGGATTTGCATAGTCTTGCTTCTCTAAAGGAATTGATTATTTCAGTCAGATGTGGAGTCATTTCCTAATGAAGGACTGTTGCCATCTTCTCTTGTTTCTCTTTGCCTCTACAATTGCTCAAATCTCAGAACCCTAGATCACAGAGGTCTTTGCCACTTGCACGCATTGGAAAAATTGACTCTTTCAGACTGTCCTAAACTCCACAAGTTGCCGAAGGAGGGTCTGCCTAACACTCTTTCCACTCTATCAATTAAGGGTTGTCCGTTGCTCAAAAAACGGTGCCAAAAACCCAAAGGCAAAGATTGGGATAAGATTTCTCACATCCCTTGCATTCTGATTGACAATGATGTTGTAACATGACCAGAGCTTTTCATTCACTGCTTCTTTACTTTATTATCAGGTATTATCTACTCCTCCTCTTTGAATTTCAAATCGCACGTTCTTATTTGTATTTCTGTGCTTCTTTATATTTATAAATCTACTCGTCTTTTTAAAACACTTTTTTTTTTTGTAGATAGCAATAATACCAAAACTTAACCTTTTTTTAACATAACCAATGTATTTTTTTTTTGAGAGTCATACGTGTAAAATTATTATTTGGCTTCAATTGGTCCCTTCATTTTAAAATTGAATAAAAAGAAATGATGTCATTTAATTCTTATGATTTAATTTTCAGATTCACGTTTATATATTATGACTTTTTTGTTATCCCAATTGTACTCAATTTAAGTCAGCTTTTAAATAACATAAGTATTGGGAATCTGGGATGTGATTAAACAGTTATTAGCAATTGATGACGAGTCAGTGACAACATTTAACTAATATTAAAAATTAGGAATTGTATGAGTAGTAGTTAATTATTTATGATCATGTGCCTTTTTTGCAGCCCAGGCTAGAACTTTGATATTCACTTTTCAAATATCACAAGACCAGAATCGCTTGGTTTGCATTGCTGTTGAATTTGACAATTGAGAGACTATTGTATTGTAATTGCTGCTGAATTTTTGTGCTGAAAATGCTCCAAGCTCCAATGCCTTAAACAGACTAAAGTATGTTATTTTTTTAAAGTACTTTATTTGATCTTTCACTCCCTGATTACCTGATGTATTCTAAACATATTATCATTAAGAATGATTTGCTCTTAGAAGAAACTTTTTTATATGATGATATAACAAGCAGGTCATTATTGCAAACCTTTCTTTTATATGCTTTGGTAGTTGGCTTTTTATCATTTTGCTTCATAATGGACTGTGAGTATTTGATGGTAGTCTACCAAAAAATACACAACTTGAGAAAGCTAGATAGTAAATTAGTGTTGATTGTGGTTTTTTTTGCCAGTTAATTTCTATTTTAAAATTTTGTTCTCGATGCATTTTGGTGATATGCTTAATGATTCTGGGTTGCTTTTGTTTCTTGGTTTCATAGTTGGAAATCTTTGTCCCTGTGGCTGGCAATGTAAATTCACATCCTTAAATACAACTGCTAAGGAAGCATTGAAGACCAGAAAGTCAAATTGCATTCAATGCAGCTGAAATCTATTTTCTTCTTCACATTTTCTGGGTTTCTGTTATTATGAATTATGATACTCACATTGATCTTGTACAGTACTCCTTTTTCTAGTTTTATTTGTGAGTACCTTTTGTGAACAATCAACTTTAACCTACCTTCTTTCTTGAGTCTCCTTTGGATATGGTTGTCATAATGGCCTTAGTGGCCTCCCTGCTCTAGATTGTATTGTGATTTGTGATTATAATTATAACCTCTTATATTGTTTAATACCTAATATGTGAAATAATATAATGTGTGTGATTATGAGAATCGGGAAAGTGTAATACAAAATCCTGCTCTGGTACACATCATTAACGGTGCCATTCATGCCTAATGAACTCTGATTTTAACTGATTTTATGTACAATCAGTTTCTTACTTATTCGTTAAAGCATTTTATATTTTTATTTGGATCCGAATCACATGATTTCAAGCAAGACCATTGTATTTGTAATACCATTGTCATTTGCTAGCTTATCTCGTAAGTGTGGATCCGAATCACATGATTTCAAATCGTGTTTTTCAAACTGAGTTAGGATTTGAGTTTATTTTTCTATCAATTTTACATTATATATTATTAGTCACGTAGATTCTATCGATAATATTTGACTAAAGTAAGTACAAAGAATAAAATTGACCAAAATGTGAAACATTGAAGACGAAATTGAATGTAAAAAAAGATTAGGTACGAAATTGACAGTTGGTGTAAAGTTTAGGGACGAAATTAGTACTTTTAGCTTGTTGGAATATAAAATATGTTCACTATCATATTAAATATTAGCATGATAAATAATATAATTATAACCTCTGTGTAATACATAATATTTGAAATAATATAATATGTGTGATTATAAGAATCAGGAAAGTCTAATACAAAAATCCTGCTCTGGTACACATCATTAAGGGTTCTGTTTAGGCCTAATGAACTCTTTATCTGATTTTATATAGCTATCCTGGATCAATCAATTTTATGTATAATCAGTTTCTTTCTTTTTTTTCAATATTCATTAAAGCATTATATATTTAACAAGAATAACTTCTTTATAAGCATTCCATAACATAAACTCCAGAAGTTTAACATTATTTTTTACTATTTTCAACGTCACTGTCGTCTATATTTATTCAAAATGATGTTTTACATGCTCCACATTGTTTTGCAAAATCCACAAGCTGCCGTCTATATTCACATTCACAGTATATTTAAACCTCTATTCCATCTTACACATTGTTTTACACAGCTATTCACAGTATATTTGAAAGCTTGGCCTCTCGTGATGTCGTGGACTTCTTCCGATGCAGACAACTCAATGATGCCTTGCTCAACAAGTTGAAGATGATGCTGTTATCTCTCAACACAGTGGTTGATGATGCTGAGCAAAAGCAGATCTCCAATCCAAATGTCAAAGACTGGCTTGATATAGTCAAAGATGCTGTGCGTGATGCTGAGGATGTGTTGGATGACATTGACTATGAGGCCACCAAACGCAAGGTGAAAGCTCAGCATCCAGAATGGCAATCTTTCTTTCATTTGACAGGCTTTTATATTAAGATAAATAGTCCTATAAAAGCTCAAACAGCAGTGCCAAAATTGAAAATGCAAGAGCAAGGGGAAAGTTATCAAGAAAACTAATATTTTAGTCCATAGATTATATGGGCATTGTTATTTTAGTCCTTGATTTATTAAATGCTTGATTTTTTCCTCGAAAATGCATAACTTGTTGCAAATTAGTCCTTGTGTGAACGCCTTACCCACTATACAACTCAGTCCCTATACGGACTAAAATGAAAATGTCAAGAATTTTGAGGACTAAATCAATCATTTGAAACATTTAAAAACTAGACTAATATCGTCTATATAATTCAGGGACTAAATTGATCGTGTACTAAAAAAATATTACATCCACTGTTCCAACAGATTGATCTTGATATGTGTCACAAACTTCATACGAGAGGTTCACCAAACTTTTATGATTTTCTATCACAATATCATGTACGTAAACTAAGCATTTAATTTGGTGATGCTTCATGACTCTGATTGCTTATTTCTGATCTTGTTTGATTGTTGGAAATCTTCATCCCTGTGGAATGTAGGGAATGTGAATGTTGGTTGAAAATTGGGGGTTGGTGAGTTCGTGAGAAGTCCCACATTGCTTGGGTTTAGAATGTGGGAGAGACTCAACTAGTATAAATTGGGGGCTTAAGGCATGTGTAAGTGCACCAAGTCAATATACTTTAGGCATTGTATTTGACTTATAAATTCCTCCCTCTCTTGTATTTCTTGAGTGTATAAGGTGTAGTTAAATAGGGGCCTTGAGAGAGTATGGGTGTACTTGGTGTAAGGGTTGAGAGAATAGAGTGATGTAATAATTTTCACATAGTATTTTCTCTGGTTGTCTTTTGGCAACGGTCTTGGTTTTTTTTTCCCGGTTTGGGTTTTCCACGTTAATTTCTCTTGTGTTGTAATTGTTATGTTGTTCCATCTTATTTCTCTATTTTAATTCTCTATTGGGGTATTGTATTTATGCCCAACGGGGAAAAAGTATGCTGGTGATTCCAATAGATTGATCCCTATAGGGAACTAAATGGAAGGTGACTTCTGTTTTCTTGTCTGAACATCCATTTCGCACATACTTCATACATTGGAACTAAACCATATTGTATTCTGGCTCCCCTATTATGGATAAGATGTTGTCATTTTTAGTCTTGATTTTGTTGACTTGATTCCAACTAATTAAGTTTATTATTTAATTTCCAAGGAGTTTTCCAAAGCGTACTTGGCCTCTGTTTATACTGCTAAAAAATATTGCAAAATGATGGGAGCAGCATGGAAAAGATCCAAAGGGTAGAAGCCAAGATCAAAACGTTGGAGGTTGGTCTGAAAAAGTAAAGCTCCAAATTCATATCCTTAAATTCAACTCCTATGGAAGCATTGAAGACCAGGAAGGCAAATTGCATTCAAAGCTGCTCAAATCTATTTTCTTCTTCACATTTTCTTGGTTTCTGTCAATTATGATACTCACAGTCACATTTGGTGTTATACACTCTTTCTAGTTTGGTCTGTGAGTAGCTTTTGTGAACACTGAAATAGAGGTTAAGGTTAGGCCTAATAACGGCTTGGTTGCCTTTTTCATTGTACAGTCAGTTGTGATTACTCATTATTTATAAATTTTCTTTTGCTTTGCAGTGAAGAGAGTATGTAAAATTTGATTTTTGAATCCCAACCTCTCATGCATAATGGTGCTGATATATATATACATATATATTATATATATAAATTTTCCTGGAAGGTTGATTGTTAAAATTTGGATTACAGTAAGAACCTTAGTTTGAAAGTAAGGTTTATTTAAATTTAGATTAATATTTGGTTTCAAGAGAAAAACAGACAAAATCTGAATTCCAAAAAACCCAATTTTATGAGGAGCAATTACTAAAAATGGTGTCTTCTTACCAAAAGAAATAGAATAAAATAAAGTGAATTCATACTAAAAATTAAAAATGCTGAAAATACATTAACCACATATTCTCAGGATGACATATTTCTGGATATCCTAATTAGATACTATCTATCAACTTTGACAAGTCAATGAACTTGACTTACCGAAAAGTTTACATTATATTATAAACCACATCTTTTCTTTACATTAAAAGAAGAAAATTAAGTATAGCGAATAGCTTTGCCCTTCAAACAATCTGCAAATTGGCTTTGCTGCAATCAACAGAGTACTCTGTTCACTTTCACTTGATTTACTGCCATGGCTGGGATGATTGAAAGTGCTCTTCTCTCTGCCTTCCTTCAGGTGGCTTTTGACAGATTGGCCTCTCGTGATGTTCTCCACTTCTTCCAAAGCAGAAAACTTGATGATGCTTTGCTCAAAAAGTTGAAGATGATGTTGTTATCTCTCAACACTGTGGTTGATGATGCTGAGCAAAAGCAGATCTCCAACCCAAATGTCAGAGACTGGCTTGATATGGTCAAAGATGCTGTGTATGATGCTGAGGATGTGTTGGATGACATTGACTACGAGGCCACCAAGCGCAAGGTGGAAGCTGAACTCCCAATTTCTGCTACTGCCAAGGTACGCAAATTCATCATGGCTTCTGTTAGTTCCTTTGAAAAGGAAGTTGAAGCAAGGATGAAAAAAGTCCTTGAAAATCTTGAATATCTTTCTAGTCAGAAGGATATTCTAAATCTTAAAGAAGGGGCTGGTCGATCTAGATTCCAAAATATAGTACCTGCAAGACTGCCAACAACATCTTTGGTGCATGAAGATGAAGTATATGGTAGAAATGATGACAAAGAAATGATCATTAATTGGTTGCTATCTGAAAATAATAACAACCAATTATCTGTCATGTCTGTGGTGGTTATGGGTGGGCTGGGTAAGACAACTCTTGCCCAGCTTGTTTACAATGACCAAAGGGTGAAAGATGCATTTGACCTCAAGGCTTGGACATGCGTTTCAGATGAATTTGATGTAACAAGGTTGGCAAGAGCAATTGTGGAGGCAATCTCTTGGTCTACCAATGATAACATTCATGATCTGAATTTGCTTCAAATTAAATTGAAGCAATTGTTGTCTCAAAAGAGATTTCTTCTCGTGTTAGACGACGTGTTGAACGAAAATTATATGCTATGGGAGGCCTTGCAAACACCTAGAGATTTCTTCTCTAGAGTACTTGACGATTTCAGCGTCAGATGTGGAGTCTTTTCCTAATGAAGGACTGTTGCCGTCTTCTCTTGTTTCTCTTACCTTATTCAAATTCTCAAATATCAGAACCCTAGATCACAGAGGTCTTTGCCACTTGCACGCATTGGAAGAATTGACTCTTGCAGACTGTCCTAAACTCCACAAGTTGCCAAAGGAGGGTCTGCCTAACACTCTTTCCTATCTATCAATTCTGCTTTGTCCGTTGCTCAAAAAACGGTGCCAAAAACCAAAAGGCAAAGATTGGGATAAGATTTCTCACATCCCTTGCATTCGGATTGACGATGATATAGTAACTTGATCAGAGCTTTTCATTCACTGCTTCTTTACTTTATTATCAGGTATTATCTACTCCTCTTTCAATTTCAAATCGCACGTTCTTCTTTGCCTTTCTCGTCTGTCTAAAATTCTCTTTTTCTAGATTGCAATAATACCAAAACTAAACATTTTTTTTTTCATAAGAAATGTATTTTTTGAGAGTCATACATTTAAAAAAGAGTAAACTAACAATTTAGTCCCTAAAAGATTATCGAACTGACAATTCAATCAATCCCTAAAAATTTAAAATGCACAGTTTAATATTTGAAAGATCAAAACGATATACTAATTAGTCATTCTTATAGACTAAATAATATACCGTTTTAATTTTTTCAGTGACTAAATGTGTATTTTAATCTTTGAGAGACTAAATTGTTAGTTTACTCTTTGAAAAAATATAATTTGGCTTCAATTGGTCCCTTCATTTAAAAATCGAATAAGAATTAAATGACACCATTTCTCGAAGATTAAATGGAAAAATTGAAGTTCAAACTTCAATAAAAAAAATGATGTTATATATCATGACTTTTTTGTTAGCCAAACTCAATTTAACTCAACTTTAAAATAACACATAATTATTCGGATGTGATCAAACAATTATTTTTTATCAACAATCGAGACTATTGTAATTGCTGCTGAATTGGCCCAAACAACGTTTATTAAGGGGACAAGCAATTTTTGTGCTAAAAAAGCTCCAAACTCCAATGCCTTAAACGGACTAAAGTATGTTATTTTTTAATGTGCTTGATTTGATCTTTCACTTTCTGATGATTACCTGTTGCATTTTAAACATATTGTCATTAAGAATGATTTACTCTTAGAAGAAACTTTATTATATGATGATATAGCAAGCAGATCATTAAGGCAACACTTTCTTTTATATGCTTTGGTAGTTGGCTTTTTATCAATTTGCTACATAGTGGACTGTGAGCATTTGGTGGTAGTCAACCAGAAAAATACACAACTTGAGAAAGCTAGATAGTAAATTAGTGTTGATAGTGGTTTCTTTTGCCCATTAATTTCTATTCCAAAATTTTGTTCTTGATGCATTTTCATGATTGGCTTAGTGATTCTGGGTTGCTTGTTTCTTTGTTTGATAGTTGTAAATCTTCGTCCCTGTGGCTGGCAATGTAAAGCTCCTGGAAACCTCCAAATTCACATCCTTAAATACAACTGCTAAGGAAGCACTGAAGACAATTCTGCTGAAATCTATTTGCTTCTTCACGTTTTCAGGGTTTTTGTTATTATGAATTATGATACTCACATTGATCTTGTACAGTACTTGTTTTTCTAGTTTGATTTGTGAGTAGCTAGCTTTTGAGAACACTGAACTTAACTTACCTTCTTTCTTGACTCACCTTTAGATATGGTTGTTGTAAATTGTAATAATAGCCTTAGTGGCTTGGTTGCCTTTTTTTATTGTATTGTGATTTGTGATTAGAATTATAACCCCTTATATTATATTGTTTAATACATAATATGTGTGATTATGAGAATCAGGAAAGTCTAACACAAAATCCTGCCCTGGTACAAGTCTTTGATGTTGCCGTTTAGGCCTAATGAACTCTGATTTTAACTGATTTTATCTAGCTATCCAGGAGCAATCAATTTTATGTATAATCAGTTTCTTACTTTTCTTTTTATTATTCGTTAAAGCAATTTATATTGTTATTTGTAGCCAAATCACATGTTTTGAAGGAAGACCATTGTATTTGTAATAACATTGTCATTTGCTAGCTTATCTTTGTTTTGTTCATATTGTTCTCAATAGTGAACGTGCTCATCCATACTGGCTTGGAAATTTCTTTCTTTCATATAGAATATTATATCAAGCAAAGTCTTCTTGTCTATATATAATGGGCCAACAAACATTCAGCTTCAAAATATTTTGGGTTAATTACACTTTGGTACCCTGAGATATTAACCAATTTTACTTTGGTACCTTGTTGTTTCAAAAATGATATTTTAGTATCCTATTTTATTCGTCGTTACCACTTTGGTACCCAAATCTCTTTTTTTCCGATACTTTTTGACAAAAAAAAAAGCACGTGCAGAACTTGTGTATAGTTAAAAACACGAAATTCACCTTCCTAAATTCTGATTTAACGATCCTGTCTAAACAATCATGAAATTCTTTGCCTTCAAATACATACTACGTTGTGTTTTTTGGAGGTTGAATTGTGAAAATCTGAGTTTAGGATGATTGATTTCGTGTTTTTGACCATGTACATGACCAACATGTGTTTTTTTTTTTCCGTCAAGAGGCAATGGAAAAAAAGATATTTGTGTACCAAAGTGCTAACGGCAAATGGAATAGAGTACCAAAATGTCACTTTTGAAACAACATGGTATTAAAGTGGAACCCGGCCTAAATTGTAGGATACCAAAGTGTAATTTACCCAAATGTTTTACAATCACTTTCCTTTACCTGCTATTGTTATATTCCAGAGCAGTCCCAAATTATTTAATGAATGGAAGCTCACTTCTCTGCTTTTGAAATTAATAACAGATATATTACCAAAAAAAATTGTGACTCGCTTAAGGCCTTTCCGCTGGATTTATTCCCCATGCTTCAGCATTTGAGATTGAGTGAATGTAATCTTGAAACTATTTATACTTCAGAGGAAAACAGCCATCGTATTACAGAGTTGGGGATATGGAAGTGTCCCAAATTTGAGTCATTTCCTAAGGAAGGATTTGTTGCCCCAAAACTGGCATGTCTTCTCATTCGAGATTTGGAGAGCTTGAAATCATTTCCTAATGAAGGACTGTTGCCATCTACTCTAGTTTTTCTTGGCATCTACAATTCCTTAAATCTCAGAACCCTGAACCACACAGAGGTCTTTGCCACTTGAAGGCATTAGAAAATTTGAGACTTTATGACTGTCCTAAACTCCAAAAATTGCCAAAGGAGGGTCTGCCAAACACTCTTTCCACTCTATTTATTCGGGGTTGTCCCTTGCTCGAAAAACGTTGCCAAAAATCCAAAGGCAAATATTGGGATAAGAATTCTCACATCCCTTCCATTCAGATAGACAATGATATAGTAACTTGACCACATCTTCTGAATGACTGGCGCTTTAATTATCATATTATTGTCCAAGCTTCTTATCAGGTATCATCTACTACTTTTTGACTTTCGAAACGTCTATTCAAGTTTGTGTTTTCGTGCTTTCATATAATTTCAAATTTACTCTAGTTAACATGTCCAGTAGTAGATTACATTTACATTAATTCCAAAAACCCAGCATTTTTTCTTCATAGAAGCTATATATTTATAACATCTTTTTTTTGTTTTACTAAAATATAATAAATGGTGAAACTGAAATTCAAGATTCAATGTTAAAAGTAAAAACTTAAAACAATTTAATATGTTAAATATCATAACTTTTTGTCATCCAAACTCAATTTACGTCAACTTTTAAATTAAAATTTAGTATTACTATGGTGTGAAAGTGATTGATCAATTTTTAGTAATCCATCACTTAGCAAGACTGAGTCAGGCGACAACATCTAACTAATATCAAAAATTGAGAACCATATTCGATCATATTCAATATCTGTTAATTATTTAAAATCACGTGTCTTTTTCAAAGTCCTAGAACTTTGATATTTACTTTACAAATAGTGAAATTAAGACTAGAATCTCTTAGTTCACATTACTGTTGATACGATTCTAATTGATGTTACATTGGCACAAGCAACAGTTCTCATGGAGACAAGCAGCTTTGATGCACAGCTTGAGAAAGCTACAATGAACCTACATCCACGATCTTTCAAATACTTATTTTCATGTCATTACTCTGAATCTCAGTTGTGATATTTGTATACCACCTAAATTTGACTGCATACATTAATCTTTTATTTTAAAGACAATATATATGTCATTATGGATCCATAATAGTCCCCACCTTCTCTGCACAGCAGGGTAAATAGTCCTATGGATGCACAAACTGCAAAGCCAAAATTGAAAATGGGAGGACAAGGGGAAAAAAAATTTCACATTCCCTATTCACATAGATTGATCATGATACGTGTCACAAACTTCGTCGGAGAAGTTCACCAAACTTTTATGATTTTCTATCACAACATCAGGTACGTAAACTAAGCATTTTGGTGATGCTTGTTGACTCTAGGTTGCTTATTTCTGATCTTGTTTGATAGTTGGAAATCTTCATCCCTGTGGCTGGCAATGTTGGGAAAAGTATGCTGATGACTGCAATAGATTGATCCCTATATGGAACTAAATGGAGTCACTTATGAGTTATGACTCAACTTAAAGGTGACTTCACTTTTCTTGTCTGAACATCCATTTTAATTTGCACATACTTCATACATTGGGACTGAAGCAGATTGCAGTCTGGTTCCCCTATTATGGCTAACATATTTTAATGTTTAGTCTTTATTTTGTTGATTCCAACTAAGTATATTATTTAATTTCCTATGAGTTTTTCAAAGCTCACTTAAAAAATGTTGATTGTAAAAAGCTTGCAAAATGATTGCAGCAGCATGGCAAATGTCCAAATAGAAGAATCCAAGATTAAAACGTTGGGAGCTTTGTCAAAAATGTAAAGATCTTGTACACCTCCAAATTCACATCCTTAAATTCAACTCTGATGGAAGCATTGATCGATGACTAGGAGGGCAAATTACATTCAAAGCTGCTGAAATCTATGATACTCACATTGATCTTTTAAATTACTTCTTTTTTTAGTTTGATTTGTGAGTAGCTTTTGAGAACAATGAATTTTTAACTTACCCTTTTTCTTGAGTTACCTTTGGATATGGTAGTTGTAATGGCCTTATTGGCCTCCCTGCTGTAGATTGTTTTCTTGGTTCTTGGTTAACCCATAAATAAGGAGTTTATGGTTAGGCCTAATAATGGCTTGGTTGCCTTTTTTATTGTATTATGATTTGTGATTACCTGTTGTTTATAAAGTTTTTGTTAGAATAGAATAGTCTGTAATTAAGTATTCTTAACCCTTAAGATTAGTATTGTAATTAATTGTAATTACTCTTATTTCCTAGAATAGGTTTATCTCATTTGTATAAATACCTATGTCTTCTATAATATCGATAACACAATATTTTCCCAGAGCTTTTTCTTCAGCTGCTGTGTTCATTGTCTAATTTTCTAGGTCAGTTTTCATTTAAAAGTGGCAGTGACATTTGCCCTCGTCACTAAGCCCGCCCTTTTCTGAGCCCCGTTTTGCCTCACCGCCACTGGAATCGGACTACCCACCGTCCCGTCGGCCAAACCCCGAAGTTCGGCCGCCTTCCTCTGCCGCACGCGCCGCCACGCGCCACCCTAGCAAAACAGCCCGTCGCCCATGCGCCGGCGCGTGAGAGAGCGTGCGTCGTCGTTTTTCGCCGCCGTCACTTCCAGTCTACTTTCCGGCGTGTTTCCAGCCATTTCCGACCATCACCCGAAGGTTTCAGCCGCTTGTGGTTGTTTCGGTTACTTGAAGGTGCTCCTTCGTTTGGCTCTTCTCTAGGTTGAGCATTTAGTATTTTGTTTCTTTGGTGGTGCATCAATTTGAGAGCTGAGACTATGTCGTCTTCATTTACTACCCGCGACACTACTGGAGTCAACATGACCAGTGAAGAATTAAAGAAATTGTAGAGTTTGTTGGACACTCTAACAGTTTCTCTTGCTTTGTATTAAAGTGAGCATGTAAAATTTGATTTTGGATCCCATCCAGTTGTGCATCATGGTTCAATCTTATTTATCTTTTCTGCTATTTATCTTACAGAAGTTGATCCTTTTTCTATCCCCTTGAAGGTTGATTGTTGAAATTTGGATCATCTAGTAAAATTAACGTTTATTTAAATTTGGATTAATATTTGGTTTTTTAAAAAAAATACGTTGAAGTCCTCATATTGCTCATTAAAGGGCTGATAAGCTATATATATATATATATATATATATGGGCTAATGCATTCTCTCTCATTGAGAGTTCTTTTAAGGTAAATTAATATTAGTGCGGTCTGAGCATGTTTGGATAGATAAGTTTTATTGCTTTACACATAATTTATTAGCTTCACATCCCTATTTTGAACATGACAAATTGTATATATAAACTGAGGCAATCTGTTTTCCTTTAAAGCTATTTTGGAGTGAGTTACTCATTGTAAGCTATAACAGAAATGCAAAAAAAAAACCAAAAAAAAAAAAAATCAAATTTTACAAATAATCATGAGTGAAAAAGCCTAGTTAGTTAGTTTACTGAAGCAAATAACAAATAGAAAAGTAAAAGAAACAAACCGAAAGGAAAAGGAAAATTAAAAAAAGGTGCGTCTAAAATGATGTACTGAATATAGTGCGAAAATTCGCAAGTAATCGAACTATCGAAGGGAAGGAAACGGTGGCGTTTAAGGTGAATGCAGTGTTTCGTGAACACTTCCTGGAAGAAGAAACATGGAAATATTAAAGTGTTTTACATGCAATTCAACAGAGAATTAAGCATATTATTAAAGTACCCAATACTGAACGAAAATGCATAACCTAACAGATTTTGGGGAGAAATCGGCAAATCGATCGAAGAAGCTCAAAATGCAAGGAGGTAAACTTTAATTTATACGATGTGAATCAATTTCCGTGAACTGATCTTAGCATCTCTTGCGTTTTACTGGTGAATCGGAGTGAATCCATTTATACATTGTTAGAACTTAGGAGTGAAAACCTACTTTTTTGGGTGTTGAATTCATTGAGTCAACGATTAGTTTTTGAATTCTATGAAAATATGAATTAGTCCTTCAATTTTATAAACGGTAAACCTTTTGTCTCTGAATTGTAGGAAATACGAATTAGTTCTTGAATTTTATACTAACGTTAACTTTTTGCTCCTTAAATTATAAGAAAATAAGAAACAATCTTTGAATTTTACACCACATTGAACCTTTACACTACGTAAAATAGATGTTTTTGAGGGACTAAAATAGATTATAGGCCTATAAAAAAACCTTTACACCATGTAAAATAGATGTTTTTATTATTACAATTTTTTTCTAGAAAGTTAATCTTTTTAAATATTTAATAGCACATATGAAATTGGTGTTTGTTGGTTTTGGTTTGGTGGAATGAATGCATTTCAGTTCAAAAAAAAAAAAGTTGATCGTTAGCTTGGAATAAAAACATCTTAATTTGTTTATATTGTTCTCAATATTTAACGCGCTCTTCTACATTAGCTTGGAAATTCCTTTCTCTCATAGAATAATATATCAAGTATTAAGTAAAATATTCCTGACTATATATAATGGGCCAGCAATAATTCAGCTTCAAAATATATTACAATCACTTTCCCTTACCTGCTACTGGCATATTCCAAAGGCATCCCACATTATTTATTAAATGGAAGCCCACTTTACATCTTCCACTTCTCTGCTTTAATGCTTTTGAAATTTATAACAACCGCTTGCATGTCCACTTCTACTTGTAATTTCTGTCTAAAACTATCAAACCCCTAAACCCTACAAAGAAGCAAGTATATATATATTGCCTTTCACACTCCAATTTGTTATTGATTAGTCTCAAAACCATCCATTGTTCTTCATCATCATTTAATTCTGCAACTGTCAGATTGTTGTGGCCATCTTTATTTATTCAAAATGATGTTTCGCATATTCCAAAGGTATCCCACATTATTTATTCAAAATGATGTTTCGCATGCTCTTGACTATCTATAAACATCGACCAACACAAGCCTAATGTCATTTCGTAACAAACAGAGATTGTAATTAAGTTAAATAAATCCACTTGCTACCTTATATTATTTCCCAATCACAGTATGTTATAACAATTTTCCTTACCTTACCAAATTCTTTAATGAAATGAGGCTCAACCCACATCTTCCAGTGCTTTTCTTAACATTAAAAAATGAATCTGGTGAAAGCTGCTTGCCACATAGGCATGACCCTTTCTACGCGTAATGCACTGTGTGAAGCCTTCACACACCGAAAGTTCTCTATATAATTGAACCAAAGAACCATTAGCCTTTCACTGCAATCAGCATATTGAACCATTAGCCTCTGAATCAACAAAGTACTCTGTTTACTTGTTTCCCAAGTTCATTGCCATGGCTGGGATGGTTGAAAGTGCTCTTCTCTCCGCCTTCCTTCAGGTGGCATTTGACAGGTTGGCTTCTCGTGCTGTTGTGGACTTCTTCCGGAAACGCAGATTGAACGAGGAGCTGCTGGATAAGTTGAAGCTCATGCTGTTATCTCTCAACACTGTGGTTAATGATGCTGAGAAAAAGCAGATCTCGGATCCAAATGTCAGAGAGTGGCTTGATCTGGTCAAAGACTCTGTGTATAATGCTGAGGATGTGCTGGATGAGATTGACTACGAGGTCACCAAGCGCAAGATGGAAGCTGAACTTCCAACATCTGCTACTACCAAGGTACGCAAATTCATCAAGGCTTCTATTAGTTCCTTTGAAAAGGAAGTTGAACCAAGGATGAAAAAAGTCCTTAAAAAACTTGAATCTCTTGCAAGTCAGAAGGATATTCTGAAATTGCAAGAAGGGGCTGGTGGTGCTGGATCGTGGAGTACAGTATCAGAGAGATTGCCACCAACAACATCGTTGGTAGATGAAGCTGAAATATATGGTAGAGATGATGACAAAACAAAGATCATTCAATGGTTGTTGTCTGACAATGACCAATTATCTGTCATTTCTGTAGTGGGTATGGGTGGGTTGGGTAAGACATCTCTTGCCCAGCATATTTACAATGATCCCAGGATGGAAAAAGAGTTTCGTCTCAGAGCATGGGTGTGTGTTTCTGACAATTTTGATGTTTTGAGTGTAACAAGATCTGTTTTGGAGGCATTCACTGAAAAGTCTGAAGACAATGCTAAAGATCTAAATATGCTTCAAATTAAATTGAAGCAATTGTTGTCTGGACAGAAGTTTCTTCTTGTGTTAGATGACGTGTGGAATGAAAATCATATGCTATGGGATTCCTTGCAGAAACCCTTCATTCATGTAGCTGCTGGAAGCAGAATACTCGTGACCACACGCAGTGAAGAAGTTGCTTCAACCATGAGATCAACAAAAATGCACTCATTGAAGCAATTATCAGAAGATGATGGTTGGTTATTATTTAGGAGATATGCATTCCGTAATCTAGATGCTCCTTGTTCAAACTTTGACGTAGATGATATTGGCAGAAAAATCGTCAAAAAGTGCCAAGGGCTGCCTTTAGCCATTAGAATCATTGGTAGTCTAATGTCCAGAAAAGTATCTTATGAAGACTGGGATGGCCTTTTGAAAAGTGGGTTGTGGGAGGAAAAGAGCAAAATACTCCCTACTTTAAGATTGAGCTATTATGACCTTCCTTCTCCTCTGAAGAGATGCTTTGCTTATTGTTCATTATTCCCCAAAGATTATGAATTTGACAGGGAGCTTCTTATTCGACTGTGGATGGCAGAAAATTTTCTACATTGTGCTCATCAAAGTAGAGACCCAAGGGACGTGGGTGAACAATTCTTCCATGATCTATTGTCAAGGTCACTTTTTCAACGATCAAC
>QANZ01048215.1:120177-131040 GCA_003254925.1 Chamaecrista fasciculata
TGTTACGGGCTTCACCACCACGACGAGGCCTCACCACCACGACGGAGCCTCACCACCACGACGGGGCCCTTTTCCCCCGGCGGGTCTATCCCCCGGTGGGTCTATCCTCCGGCGGGTCTACACCCTCCCATTTGGGGATCCCCCCAAGTGTGTGGGTGCTGGGAATCGAACAGGGGACCTCCCCCTTATCAACCCCAAACACCCACTCCTTGTACCACTTGAGCTAAGTAGCTCAAGTGGTACAAGGAGTGGGTGTTTGGGGTTGATAAGGAGGAGGTCCCCTGTTCGATTCCCAGCACCCACACACTTGGGGGGATCCCCAAATGGGAGGGTGTAGACCCGCCGGAGGATAGACCCACCGGGGGATAGACCCGCCGGGGGAAAAGGGCCCCGTCGTGGTGGTGAGGCTCCGTCGTGGTGGTGAGGCCTCGTCGTGGTGGTGAAGCCCGTAACAGGATGGCTGAAAATTTTCTACATTGTGCTCATCAAAGCAAAGACCCAAGGGACGTGGGTGAGCAATTCTTCCATGATCTATTGGCAAGGTCACTTTTCCAACGATCAACTGGAGATGAAACACTTTTTGTCATGCATGACCTCGTCAATGATGTAGCAAAATATGAAGCTGGAAAGTTTTTTCATAGATTGGAAATCGACGAGGCAAATAATCTTGTAGAGATGACCCGTCATGTTTCCTATTTAAGAAAATTTTTCGAAACTTCCCAAAGGTTTGAGGCTATATCTCAGGCAAGTAGATTGCGCACTTTCTTGCCTCTATCTATGGATTTTAATATAATTGATTTTTGGTATTCTCGTTTTATATCTAGCAAGCTGGTGCACGATTTGCTGTCCAAGTTTGGGTGCTTACGAACTTTATCTTTGTCTGGTTATCAGTTCAATGAGTTTCCTGATTCTATAGGGAATCTTATACATCTACGTTATTTAGACATCTCTGGGTCTAGATCAATAAAGAAATTGCCAGATTCAATTTGTCAACTTTATCATTTACAAACTTTGAAGTTGTGGCACTGTGAGTCTCTGGAAATGTTGCCCAAGGATTTGCATAAACTCACAAATTTACGACATCTCGATATTCGTCAAACTCAAGTGACTGAGATGCCGAAGCATTTGGGGAAGTTGAAAAATCTTCAAGTTCTTACATCGTTCTTTGTGGGTAAATGCAGAGACACTGACATCAAACAGTTAAAAGAACTTGATCTTCGGGGAACATTATCAATCTTAGAGTTGCAGAATGTAGTGTATCCTTCCGATGCTTCAGCGATCAATTTGAAAAGCAAAATACACATTGAGGAGTTAAAGTTAGGATGGAGCAGGAACAGAGATGCATCACAAAATGATAAGGATGTTCTGGAGAAACTCCAACCTCACAATAACTTGAAAAAGCTATCAATTAGCTGTTATGGTGGTATTGTGTTTCCATATTGGTTTGCTGGCGGTTCATTGTCCAACATAGTGTCCCTAGAGTTAAGCAAGTGCAAGAATTGTGTGTCTTTGCCTTCACTAGGCCTCCTTCTCCCATCTCTAGAATTCTTGAGTTTAATTGATATGGAGGCATTGGAGGAGTGGAAATGCGAAAATGTATCAGGTTCTTTTCCACGCCTTCAAGAGTTCTCTATAGTGAAGTGTCCTAAGTTGAAAGAGCAGCTTCCAGAACAACTTCCTTCTTTAAGAAAGCTAGTCATTAAGGACTGTGAGCAGCTTGTGGCTTTAGTTCCAGAGGCTCCTTGTCTTGGCCAGTTGGTTCTGGAAAATTGTGGAAAGTTGCAGGTGGAATGTCTTCCATCAACTCTAAAATTTCTTGAAATTAGTGGAACCTTACCAAAAATATTTTCAGCAGAGAATATCGACAATACCTTTGCCAATTCCTGCCTTGATTGTGCTCACTTGGAATTCCCACTGCGTCATCGCCATAACTTGCTTGTTTATTTACAGATAGGAAGTTGCGAGTCTCTTAAGGCCTTTCCGCTGGATTTATTCCCCATGCTACAGTTTCTGGATTTGCGTAAATGCAGTAATCTTGAAACGATTTCTGGTTCAGGGGGAAACAGCCATTCTCTGACACAATTGTTCATCGGAGATTTGTCGAGTTTGAAATCACTGCCTGATCGTATGCACTTCAACTTTCCCTCTTTCCGATATCTACAAATATGGAGGTGTCCACAATTAGAATCATTTCCTGAGGGAGGTTTGCCGTCAACTCTCAAGTGTATTTCTATCCACAATTGCCCCAAACTCATGGCAGCTCGAATGGAGTGGGATTTGCAGAGTCTTTCTTCTCTTGATAGCTTGACTATTTCATACTCAGATGTGGAGTCATTTCCTGATGAAAGATTGTTGCCATCTTCTCTTGTTTCTCTTTCCCTCAGCAATTGCTCAAATATCAGAACTCTAGATCACAGAGGTCTTTGCCACTTGAACGCATTGGAAGAATTGAGTCTTTCAGACTGTCCTAAACTCCACAAGTTGCCGAAAGAGGGTCTGCCTAACACTCTTTCCTATCTATCAATTCAGGATTGTCCGTTGCTCAAACAACGGTGCCAAAAGCCCAAAGGCAAAGATTGGGATAACATTTCTCACATCCCTTGCATTCGGATTGACGGTGATATAGTAATTTGATCAGAGCTTTTCATTCACTGCTTCTTTACTTTATTATCAGGTATAATCTACTCCTCTTTGAATTTCAGATCGCACGTTCTTATTTGTATTTCCGTGCTTCTTTATATTTATAAATTTACTCGTCTATTTAAAACACTCTTTTTTTTTTTTTGTAGATAGCAATAATACCAAAACTTAACCTTTTTTTATCATAACCAATGTATTTTTTTTTTAGAGTCATACGTGTAAAATTATTATTTGGCATCAATTGGGAATCGTATGAGTAGTAGTTAATTATTTATGACATGTGCCTTTTTTGCAGCCCAGGCTAGAACTTTTAGAGTCATAAGAAATGTATTTTTTTAGAGTCACACATTTAAAAAAGAGTAAACTAACAATTTGGTCCCTACAAGATTATCAAACTGACAGTTCAATCAATCCCTAAAAATTTAAAATGCACAGTTTAATCTTTGAAAGATCAAAATGATATACTAATTAGTCATTCTTATGGACTAAATAATATACCGTTTTAATTTTTTCATTGACTAAATGTGTATTTTAATCTTTGAGAGACTAAATTATTAGTTTACTCTTTGAAAAAATATAATTTGGCTTCAATTGGTCCCTTCATTTAAAAATCGAATAAGAATTAAATGACACCATTTCTCGAAGATTAAATGGAAAAAATTGAAGTTCAAACTTCAATAAAAAAAATGATGTTATATATCATGACTTTTTTGTTAGCCAAACTCAATTTAACTCAACTTTAAAATAACACATAATTATTCGGATGTGATCAAACAATTATTTTTTATCAACAATCGAGACTATTGTAATTGCTGCTGAATTGGCCCAAACAACGTTTATTAAGGGGACAAGCAATTTTTGTGCTAAAAAAGCTCCAAACTCCAATGCCTTAAACGGACTAAAGTATGTTATTTTTTAATGTGCTTGATTTGATCTTTCACTTTCTGATGATTACCTGTTGCATTTTAAACATATTGTCATTAAGAATGATTTACTCTTAGAAGAAACTTTATTATATGATGATATAGCAAGCAGATCATTAAGGCAACACTTTCTTTTATATGCTTTGGTAGTTGGCTTTTTATCAATTTGCTACATAGTGGACTGTGAGCATTTGGTGGTAGTCAACCAGAAAAATACACAACTTGAGAAAGCTAGATAGTAAATTAGTGTTGATAGTGGTTTCTTTTGCCCATTAATTTCTATTCCAAAATTTTGTTCTTGATGCATTTTCATGATTGGCTTAGTGATTCTGGGTTGCTTGTTTCTTTGTTTGATAGTTGTAAATCTTCGTCCCTGTGGCTGGCAATGTAAAGCTCCTGGAAACCTCCAAATTCACATCCTTAAATACAACTGCTAAGGAAGCACTGAAGACAATTCTGCTGAAATCTATTTGCTTCTTCACGTTTTCAGGGTTTTTGTTATTATGAATTATGATACTCACATTGATCTTGTACAGTACTTGTTTTTCTAGTTTGATTTGTGAGTAGCTAGCTTTTGAGAACACTGAACTTAACTTACCTTCTTTCTTGAGTCACCTTTAGATATGGTTGTTGTAAATTGTAATAATAGCCTTAGTGGCCTCCCTGACCTAATAATGGCTTGGTTGCCTTTTTTTATTGTATTGTGATTTGTGATTAGAATTATAACCCCTTATATTATATTGTTTAATACATAATATGTGTGATTATGAGAATCAGGAAAGTCTAATACAAAATCCTGCCCTGGTACAAGTCTTTGATGTTGCCGTTTACGCTTAATGAACTCTGATTTTAACTGATTTTATCTAGCTATCCAGGAGCAATCAATTTTATGTATAATCAGTTTCTTACTTTTCTTTTTATTATTCGTTAAAGCAATTTATATTGTTATTTGTAGCCAAATCACATGTTTTGAAGGAAGACCATTGTATTTGTAATAACATTGTCATTTGCTAGCTTATCTTTGTTTTGTTCATATTGTTCTCAATAGTGAACGTGCTCATCCATACTGGCTTGGAAATTTCTTTCTTTCATATAGAATATTATATCAAGCAAAGTCTTCTTGTCTATATATAATGGGCCAACAAACATTCAGCTTCAAAATATTTTGGGTTAATTACACTTTGGTACCCTGAGATATTAACCAATTTTACTTTGGTACCTTGTTGTTTCAAAAATGATATTTTAGTATCCTATTTTATTCGTCGTTACCACTTTGGTACCCAAATCTCTTTTTTTCCGATACTTTTTGACAAAAAAAAAAGCACGTGCAGAACTTGTGTATAGTTAAAAACACGAAATTCACCTTCCTAAATTCTGATTTAACGATCCTGTCTAAACAATCATGAAATTCTTTGCCTTCAAATACATACTACGTTGTGTTTTTTGGAGGTTGAATTGTGAAAATCTGAGTTTAGGATGATTGATTTCGTGTTTTTGACCATGTACATGACCAACATGTGTTTTTTTTTTTCCGTCAAGAGGCAATGGAAAAAAAGATATTTGTGTACCAAAGTGCTAACGGCAAATGGAATAGAGTACCAAAATGTCACTTTTGAAACAACATGGTATTAAAGTGGAACCCGGCCTAAATTGTAGGATACCAAAGTGTAATTTACCCAAATGTTTTACAATCACTTTCCTTTACCTGCTATTGTTATATTCCAGAGCAGTCCCAAATTATTTAATGAATGGAAGCTCACTTCTCTGCTTTTGAAATTAATAACAGATATATTACCAAAAAAAATTGTGACTCGCTTAAGGCCTTTCCGCTGGATTTATTCCCCATGCTTCAGCATTTGAGATTGAGTGAATGTAATCTTGAAACTATTTATACTTCAGAGGAAAACAGCCATCGTATTACAGAGTTGGGGATATGGAAGTGTCCCAAATTTGAGTCATTTCCTAAGGAAGGATTTGTTGCCCCAAAACTGGCATGTCTTCTCATTCGAGATTTGGAGAGCTTGAAATCATTTCCTAATGAAGGACTGTTGCCATCTACTCTAGTTTTTCTTGGCATCTACAATTCCTTAAATCTCAGAACCCTGAACCACACAGAGGTCTTTGCCACTTGAAGGCATTAGAAAATTTGAGACTTTATGACTGTCCTAAACTCCAAAAATTGCCAAAGGAGGGTCTGCCAAACACTCTTTCCACTCTATTTATTCGGGGTTGTCCCTTGCTCGAAAAACGTTGCCAAAAATCCAAAGGCAAATATTGGGATAAGAATTCTCACATCCCTTCCATTCAGATAGACAATGATATAGTAACTTGACCACATCTTCTGAATGACTGGCGCTTTAATTATCATATTATTGTCCAAGCTTCTTATCAGGTATCATCTACTACTTTTTGACTTTCGAAACGTCTATTCAAGTTTGTGTTTTCGTGCTTTCATATAATTTCAAATTTACTCTAGTTAACATGTCCAGTAGTAGATTACATTTACATTAATTCCAAAAACCCAGCATTTTTTCTTCATAGAAGCTATATATTTATAACATCTTTTTTTTGTTTTACTAAAATATAATAAATGGTGAAACTGAAATTCAAGATTCAATGTTAAAAGTAAAAACTTAAAACAATTTAATATGTTAAATATCATAACTTTTTGTCATCCAAACTCAATTTACGTCAACTTTTAAATTAAAATTTAGTATTACTATGGTGTGAAAGTGATTGATCAATTTTTAGTAATCCATCACTTAGCAAGACTGAGTCAGGCGACAACATCTAACTAATATCAAAAATTGAGAACCATATTCGATCATATTCAATATCTGTTAATTATTTAAAATCACGTGTCTTTTTCAAAGTCCTAGAACTTTGATATTTACTTTACAAATAGTGAAATTAAGACTAGAATCTCTTAGTTCACATTACTGTTGATACGATTCTAATTGATGTTACATTGGCACAAGCAACAGTTCTCATGGAGACAAGCAGCTTTGATGCACAGCTTGAGAAAGCTACAATGAACCTACATCCACGATCTTTCAAATACTTATTTTCATGTCATTACTCTGAATCTCAGTTGTGATATTTGTATACCACCTAAATTTGACTGCATACATTAATCTTTTATTTTAAAGACAATATATATGTCATTATGGATCCATAATAGTCCCCACCTTCTCTGCACAGCAGGGTAAATAGTCCTATGGATGCACAAACTGCAAAGCCAAAATTGAAAATGGGAGGACAAGGGGAAAAAAAATTTCACATTCCCTATTCACATAGATTGATCATGATACGTGTCACAAACTTCGTCGGAGAAGTTCACCAAACTTTTATGATTTTCTATCACAACATCAGGTACGTAAACTAAGCATTTTGGTGATGCTTGTTGACTCTAGGTTGCTTATTTCTGATCTTGTTTGATAGTTGGAAATCTTCATCCCTGTGGCTGGCAATGTTGGGAAAAGTATGCTGATGACTGCAATAGATTGATCCCTATATGGAACTAAATGGAGTCACTTATGAGTTATGACTCAACTTAAAGGTGACTTCACTTTTCTTGTCTGAACATCCATTTTAATTTGCACATACTTCATACATTGGGACTGAAGCAGATTGCAGTCTGGTTCCCCTATTATGGCTAACATATTTTAATGTTTAGTCTTTATTTTGTTGATTCCAACTAAGTATATTATTTAATTTCCTATGAGTTTTTCAAAGCTCACTTAAAATGTTGATTGTAAAAAGCTTGCAAAATGATTGCAGCAGCATGGCAAATGTCCAAATAGAAGAATCCAAGTTTAAAACGTTGGGAGCTTTGTCAAAAATGTAAAGATCTTGTACACCTCCAAATTCACATCCTTAAATTCAACTCTGATGGAAGCATTGATCGATGACTAGGAGGGCAAATTACATTCAAAGCTGCTGAAATCTATGATACTCACATTGATCTTTTAAATTACTTCTTTTTTTAGTTTGATTTGTGAGTAGCTTTTGAGAACAATGAACTTTTAACTTGCCCTTTTTCTTGAGTCACCTTTGGATATGGTAGTTGTAATGGCCTTATTGGCCTCCCTGCTGTAGATTGTTTTCTTGGTTCTTGTTAACCCATAAATAAGGAGTTTATGGTTAGGCCTAATAATGGCTTGGTTGCCTTTTTTATTGTATTATGATTTGTGATTATCTGTTGTTTATAAAGTTTGAATAGAATAGTCTGTAATTAAGTATTCTTAACCCTTAAGATTAGTATTGTAATTAATCGTAATTACTCTTATTTCCTAGAATAGGTTTATCTCATTTGTATAAATACCTATGTCTTCTATAATATCAATAACACAATATTTTCCCAGAGCTTTTTCTTCCGCTGCTGTGTTCATTGTCTAATTTTCTAGGTCAGTTTTCATTTAAAAGTGGCAGTGACATTTGCCTTTGTCACTAAGCCCGCCCTTTTCTGAGCCCCGTTTTGCCTCACCGCCACCGGAATCGGACTACCCACCGTCCCGTCGGCCAAACCCCGAAGTTCGGCCGCCTTCCTCTGCCGCACGCGCCGCCACGCGCCACCCCAGCAAAACAGCCCGTCGCCCATGCGCTGGCGCGTGAGAGAGTGTGCGTCGTCGTTTTTCGCCGCCGTCACCTCCGGTCTACTTTCCGGCCATTTCCGACCATCACTCGAAGGTTTCAGCCACTTGTGGTTGTTTCGGTTACTTGAAGGTGCTCCTTCGTTTGGCTCTTCTCTAGGTTGAGCATTTAGTATTTTGTTTCTTTGGTGGTGCATCAATTTGAGAGCTGAGACTATGTCGTCTTCATTTACTACCCGCGACACTACTGGAGTCAACATGACCAGTGAAGAATTAAAGAAATTGTAGAGTTTGTTGGACACTCTAACAGTTTCTCTTGCTTTGTATTAAAGTGAGCATGTAAAATTTGATTTTGGATCCCATCGAGTTGTGCATCATGGTTCAATCTTATTTATCTTTTCTGCTATTTATCTTACAGAAGTTGATCCTTTTTCTTTCCCCTTGAAGGTTGATTGTTGAAATTTGGACCATATATATATATATATATATATATATATATATGGGCTAATGCATTCTTTTAAGGTAAATTAAAATTAGTGCGGTCTGAGCATGTTTGGTTTTAAAAAAAATACGTTGAAGTCCTCATATTATTGCTTTACAGATAATCTATTAGCTTCACATCCCTATTTGGGGAGAAATCGGCAAATCGATCGAAGAAGCTCAAAATGCAAGGAGGTAAACTTTAATTTCTACGATGTGAATCCATTTCCGTGAACTGATCTTAGCATCTCTTGCATTTCACTGGTGAATCGGAGTGAATCCATTTATACATTGTTAGAACTTAGGAGTGAAAACCTACTTTTTGGTGTCTGAATTCATGAGTCACCGTTTAGTTTTTGAAGTTTAGGAAAATATGAATGAGTCCTTGAATTTTATATATGGTAAATCTTTTGGTCCCTGCATTATATGAATTATACGAATCAGTCATTGAATTTTACACCAACGTCAATTTTTTGCTCCCTGAATTATAAAAAAAATAAGAAACAGTCCTTGAATTTTACACCACATTGAACCTTTTGGTCCCTGAGCACTTAACCACCGTTATGGATCTTTACACCACATTCAGGGACCAAAAGGTTGACGGTGATATAAAATTCAGGGATTGATTCATATTTTCCTATAATTCAGAGACCAAAAGGTTGATGGTGGTGTAAAATTCACTGATTGATTCGTATTTTCTTACAATCCAGGGACTAAAAAGTTGACGGTAGTATAAAATTTAGAGACTGATTCATATTTCTCTACAATTCATGAATTAAATCGTTGACTCAGTAATAATTCAGGCACCAAAAAATAGATTTTCTCTTCTTAGAATATAAATATGCAATTGACAAAAGTTAGGCATAATATCATAGAGGCCAAAGTCTTATTTTGGTCTCTTAAATTTGCTCAAAGTTACGTTTTGGTCTCTCAATTTTTTTTTCGTTCTGTTTTAGTCTATCAAGTTCTCAAATAGTCCCTCACTCTTTTCTATTCATTTTCTCCATTAAACAAAAGGAAAAAACTAACTTTAACTTCCAAAAGTTTTATCTTTTTACATTAAAGTCTTTTTCCTTTTATAATAGAATCAAACCATAAGAAAAAAAACAATTAGGGTTTTAATTAATTTCAGCCAAAAAGAAAAAGAAAGCCTTCGCGAAACACCATCGTCGATGAACAATTGCGAACCACCACCGTTCGTGAACACGCAACACCTCGCGGAACCTCACTGCAACACGCCGACTTAAATCGACGCCAAACAAGAATGCACTTTGTTCAGATCTGCTAAAAAACACCTCGCCGACTTGACAACCGTCACAACGTCGGCGACGGCGACGATCCTCTTTAGACTGTTTTCCACATTCACAACGTCAGTGATGGCTGATGAGTAACGGCGGCGAATACAGTGATGTCATTGGGTTCTCTTTTTCTTTTTGGCTGAAATGGATTAAAATCTCAATTGTTTCCTTTTTCTTATGGTTTGATTTTATTAAAAAAAATGACTTTAGTATAATAAAATAAAACAATTGGAAGTTAAAATAAAAGAATAAGAGATTAACGATCTACTTTTTAGGAAATTGAGGGATTAAAATAAAATGAAAAAAATTTAAGAGACTAAAATAAAACTTTAAAGAAACCCAAAAGACCAAAGACTTTGGCCTATAATCAAAATAGATGTTTTTATTACTACATAAAACTTTACACCACGTAAAATAGATGTTTTTGAGGGATTAAAATAGATTATAGGCCTATAAAAAAAACCTTTACACCATGTAAAATAGATGTTTTTATTATTACAATTTTTTTCTAGAAAGTTAATCTTTTTAAATATTTAATAGCACATATGAAACTGGTGTTTGTTGGTTTTGGTTTGGTGGAATGAATGCATTTCCGTTCAAAAAAAAAAAAAGTTGATCGTTAGCTTGGAATAAAACATCTTAGGCCTGTTTGGGAGAGGGTCAATCCTGATCCCATCTCATTCAATCATCATCTCATTTTAGGATTGGATGAACAGTACTCGTTAGGTATTTTTTGGAACCTCCATCTCATCTCATCACATCCACATCATCATCTCATTCACAACATCATCTCATTTTCTCTTACAATTACTAATCTATCCCTACTTATACACCTATAATTACCTATACTTTAATACAAATAAAAAAAGGGTAAATTACACTTTAGTACCCTGTGGTTTGACCTTATTTCACTTTGGTACCCTGTGGTTT
>QANZ01048220.1:19733-58452 GCA_003254925.1 Chamaecrista fasciculata
GTTCGAATTTATGGACCAAATTGTATTCTTAAAAATAATTTCAATATTATTTGGATTGACCCCTAATCTCATCCACTTGGATTTGGACTGACCCCTAACCCTCAATCCAAAATTTTCTCATCCTCACAATTTCCAATACCATATCACACTTCCCAATATCATCTCATCTCAATCTCATTTCAATCAAAACACAACCAAACACCTATCATCTCATCTCATGTCATCTCATCTCATCTCATTATTTCCTACCATTTCTACCCCTATACAAATCACAAAAATCCATCTACTTTTTTCTACCAACCACAATCATTACAACCCCTTTTATATAATTTCACACCCTATTTAACATCATTCTCAATAAAATCACCCAAACACCAATACATCATCTCATCTCATCCAATTAAAAAATAATCTCATCCAATCCATTTGGATTGGATTGGATTGGATTGGATTATAATTCCATGTCTCCCAAACAGACCCTAAAGGTAAATTGCAGTTTGGTACTCTGTGGTTAGAGGCGATCCCACTTTGGTACCCTGAAAGAAAATTTTTTGCAGTTTGGTGCCCCGTTGTTTGCTCTGTTAGCGAATTGGTCCTCTGTGCTTTATTTCTGTTTGGATTTAATGGCAAATGTGAGTGTGATCACGTTAAAATGTCAAAAACCTCCCAACAAGTCTTCTCTTATGCGTTTAAGTCCTTTCCCTTTCCTTTTCATAAGATTTCTTTTGAATAGGTCCTGATTTAATTACACTTTAATCCCAAAAGTTTATGATCTTTATCAAAATAGTCCTTAGAACCTCAAAAGACAAATGAGCATCTATGATTTATCAAAAAGATCCCCATATTCAACTATCAGAATCTGGAATTTTCATTCAAGTACACTACAAACAAATCAAAACCCCCAAATTTTTCCAAAATCAAACCCCACAAATCAAAAACCCTCTCAACAACACAATCAACTTCATCAACAATCAATGGCAAATCTTCTTCTACATCACTTTCCTTCTTCCTCTGAACTGTGAACCTTCTTGGATTCACCTTCAGATGATTAATTATCTACTGAAACCAAGAGAAGCGTGACGCCATTCAAGGCGAAGCGTTAAAGACACTGCTTACTTTCTCCCTCTTCACACTCACTCGCGCTGTCACGCAACGCAAGCCTGCTTCTTCGCTTCTTCTGTCTATTCCTTCTTTCTTATAACAACAACACACAATACTCCAATACAAACAACTTTCACAAAGATACAATACAATTCAAACCAAGAGAGAGAGAGAGAGAGAGAGAGAAAGAGAGAGACGACTAGAGAGAAAAATCGACGAAGAAGACAAAGAAATTCATTGATTCCCATGGTGAAGGATCGCAAAATCGGCGTGGCTCTCGACTTCTCCAAAAGCAGCAAGAACGCTCTCAAATGGGCACTCGAGAATCTTGCCGACAAGGGTGACACCTTCTACATCATCCATATCAGTAACAACTCTCTCGACGAATCTCGTAACCAACTTTGGGCGCAATTTGGCTCTCGTGAGTTCTAATTTCTCATAATTTCTGTCTGCGCTTACTATATCTGATCTATTTTCACACTCTATTTTCTAGTTTTCTTTTTATGATACGAGCGTTACTGTATTCGATTTAGAAATGTCATGCGAAATTTGATCCGATTCTTCAAATTGCATCTAAACATTGTCGTAGTTTTGCCTCTTCAAATAGAGCTCTAAACAGAGCAATATGTACTATATTTGATACTTGTTTACCTCTTGTTATCAAACTTAGTGTGAATTTGATGCTTCGAATTTGTACATTAATAATAAATATTTTGCTGTTCAAGTCTTAATTAGGATCTGATAAAATTCGATTCGGTTTTGCGTCTTTTATCTGCAGCACTTATTCCTTTCTCAAAATGAAATGCACCTTCAGATGATATATATACGAAAACATCTCAAGAATTAAGATCGAAAGAAAGAATCAAAATAGTGAGCGAAGCATACCATTGGAGAAGCAGGCGGTGGAGTAGCGAGGGAGAGAGACATTCTACAGTTCAGAGGAAGAAGGAAAGTGATGTAGAAGAAATCTGCCGTTGATCGTTGATGATGTTGATTTTGTTGTTTTTGAGGGTTTGGGATCTTTTTGATAAATCATAGATGCTCATTTGTCTTTTGAGGTTCCAAGGACTATTTTGATAAAGATCATAAACTTTTGGGATTAAAGTGTAATTTAATCAGGACCTATTCAAAAGAAATCTTATGAAAAGGAAAGGGAAAGGACTTAAACGCATAAGAGAAGACTTGTTGGGAGGTTTTTGACATTTTAACGTGATCACACTCACATTTGCCATTAAATCCTAACGGAAATAAAGCACAGGGGACCAATTCGCTAACGGAGCAAACCACGGAGCACCAAACTGCAAAAATTTTTCTTTCAGAGTACCAAAGTGGGATTGCCCCTAACCACAGGGTACCAAACTGCAATTTACCCTTAAAAAAAATATGCTAGCTGCAAGAGAAATTCATTGAATTCATATGTTTATATCTCATTTAAATATTTTCGCCTCAACCATGATTTTTTTTTATTAACTTTTTTCTGCAAATTAAATGAGCATTATGTAATTATCACGTGAGAATCAAATTAAACATGATTATTTAATAATAACAATAAAAAATATAATAAATCTAATTGTAACGAGTCACGGAAAGTTTGTTGAGTGTAAGACTCTTATAAGACCTTAGACTCTTCAACTTTAACATTTAGCTATTGAGGTACAATTTTTCTAAAGACTTATACTTATCACAAAGGTGCTTTCATTGAAAAGTCGACCAAACCGAAGAAGACTACTTATGGAGTTGACCAGAGTTTCAAGACTCGAGTGAAGTGTCAAATAGTGGAGCCACCGAGGATGTTGGTTCTTTTACGTGGAATGCAATGTAATAAGTTCTACATCAAAGAGGTTGCTAAGTATAAGAAACTTTATAAGACTTTAGGTTCTTAAATCGAAACACTTAACTTTTGAGATGTAGTTCTCTAAATGGCATATACTCGTTCTAATGATGGTTTCACTGAGAGGTCAATCAAATCGGAGAGGACTATCTCTGGCGGGGCTGACTGATGTTTTAAGACCCGAGTGAAGCGTCATAAAATGGAGCTATCGAAAATGTCGACTCTTGTGGGAGATGCAATGTAACAAGTTCTATATAAAAAAAGTTGTCGAGTGTAAGGGCTCTCCAACCTTATTATCTTGCTTTTGATATGTGGTTCTCTTCAAATACTTTTATATTTCAAAATATGAATATTACATTTATAGCACGCAGAATCATGACAAGACAAGTTACAAATATAAAATTATGGTTAAAAATTACACGTGTATCAAATAATGTAAATAATTAACTTACAAGACATTATACAAGATAAAAAATGACAAATTGTCAAATGAAAAAATAAAACTAGGACATTTAGTGTATATTCTAGCGTTAATTATATCAATTAATAATCGTAAGATAAATAATATTACTAACAAAACAAGGGAGTCAAACATTTTGAGCACTAAAAAAATGTCATATTATCGAATAAAACAACATTACGACGAAATAAATGTTCATTGTCCATTTCTCACCATGCACCAACAGTCCAAATAAATGTTCTGTTTTCTTTGTATATTTTATTTTAAATTATATTATTCCTAACAATAAAGAATCTTATCTTATATAATATGATCACAAATTCACGAAGATGTGACACAATATCCGTCTCTTGACTAAAATTAAACAACTTGGCTACGAAAACAACTGGGTTAATTGAAATAGTTATATAATTAAATAAAATACATCAAAGAACATATTTTCATAATTCTGGATGATAAAACGCACAAAGAAAACTTATGATTTGGTCCTAAATTTACATCGATCCAACTAATCAAAATATATTACTTTTAGTCTCTAAGTTGTCAACGATTTGGTCTCTGAGTCAAATTTATGGACAAAAAAAAATGCAAATTCAAAGATCAAACAATATAAATTTAGTACAAATTCATAAATCAAAAAGTAGAAAAGTAGTTTAATTTAAAATGTTTTATTTTAGTATTAATTTAGTAAAATTTATATTGAATAATTTTCTAAATTCATGAATATATATTGTTTGACTAAAATTTATAGTAAATTATTCAATATGATAATTTATAGTAAAATTTATATAGTAAAAAGTAGAAAATTATATAAATTTATATTGTTTGACCAAAATTTATATTGAATTTACTAATTTATATTGTTTGACCAAAATTTATATTGAATTTATACAAAAATTTATATAGTAAATTATTATATTGAACAAATTTTCTACTTTTTACTAATTTATAAAATTACTAAATTACTCAATATAAATTTATATTGAATTTGTACTATTTAGTCCCTTTTGGTCCATAAATTAATAATTAAATTTTACTAAATTAGTTTAAGTTAAACTATTTAGTCCCTTGAATTATATTGAATTCATGGTAGGGGTGTACAAGTTTAACTCGGCCCGACCCGTTTTTTTAAATCGGGTTGGGCAGGGTCACGGGTCATGGTGCCCTAGACTCGGCCTGACCCAGGTATGCACATAATTTAATTTTATATATATATTTATATGGTTTTTACAAAATATTTTTTTATTGTAGAAAATATACATGTATTCTTTTTTTATTAATTATATATTAAAAAATACATAAAATTTATACTTAATCTCAATTAAATCAATAGTTTTTTAATAAATAAATCAAATTAAATATTTTTAATAATAAAAAAATCACTAAAGCGGTCCAAAATTAATTTTTTGATTAATATATACAAATTAAAAATCATATATAAAGAATAAATAATTTAAGTAAATAATATAAAAAATTTGAAAAAAAAAATTGGCCCAGTCGACTCGAATGGACCTGGTGACCGGCCCGAGTCTCGGGTCTGGCCGAAACCCAACCCTGCCCGTGTACACCCCTAATTCATGGACTAATTTTAAACATTTTGATCTTTAAATTTTAATTAAATGATTTAAATTAATAATAGTAACACATTGAATTTGAATGAATCAAATACTATATGTATTGGCTCCACGTTTAGGAGTTTGGTTGCTTCAATTTTCTTCAATATGAGGGCGCGGCCTCTATAATTGATCAGTGTAGTACAAAACAAACTCACGCGTCTCAAGCGTACCTGTTGGTATAAATAAGAAATTGAAGGCTTCTCATATGGATTATGGATGGAGTGGCTCAGCTACATTACAGTAGCTAAATTATTTCATCCACACCATTGATTTTATTTAAAAGTCAACACATAAATTCATAGTCAACTCATCCAATGATTAGTAATGGATACTTTAGCAATACTTTAGCCACTATAATTTAGGTGATCTATTTCCGATTATGGAAGGGTTAAACTTAAACTTTTTTAGTATATGTATAAGAAATTATTTTAAATTTTATGCACATAATAATATTTGACATAAGCTTTAAAAAAAAATTTTTGAGAGGCAAAATTTTTTTAGATAGAATAAATTAATTATTTAATGACCGAAAAATAATATATATTTCAATTTAATTTTTAAAAATAAAAATAAAAATTTAATTTTTAAAATATGTAATTATGATTTTTCAAATGTGAGTGTGCGAGAAGCCAACCACATTCCACAAATCCAACAGCAATTGTGTTTGATGGGTCCATCTTCACACGCGGCAGACGCCGTTGACTCCACGCTCCACACGATATTGAATATTTGAAAAAAAAAGGGCAAAAGACCTTTTCGTGCCCTAACGTTTGCGGTGATTTTCAATTATGTCCCTAACGTTTCATTTGTGTCAGTTGTGCCCCCAATGTGAAATGTTAGTTTCAATTATGCCCCCAATTTTACTTGTGTGTCAAGTTTTTGTTCTGAATTGAATATGTGGCAAGATGACTGGATAAATAAAACATCCTTGATTTATTTTTTATCCACCATGGCATTTCCTACGTGGATTTACATTCTCTAAACCAACAAATTACTACCCTAAAATTTTTTTGACATCTTCATCTTCGTCTTCGCAAGCCTTATACCACGTAGAAATTGCCATGGTGGATTTCAGGGATGTTTTATTTATCCAGTCATCTTGTCACATACTTAATTTAGAACAAAAAAATTGACACACGAGTAAAAAGAATTGACACATCAACATTGAGTCAAAATTGGAGGCATAATTGAAACTAACTTTTCACATTGGGGGCACAACTGATACAAATGAAACGTTAGGGGTATAACTGAAAATCACCGCAAACGTTAGGGGCACGAAAGGGTCTTTTGTCCAAAAAAAATAATAATAATAATTAAGAGTTGCTTCTGCCAACCTAAGAAAAATTAAAATAGTATTTTAGCGTTAACATTAGCATTAGTATTAGCACACCCTCCTCTGTTTTCAAACTCAAAAGTTCTTTCTTTTCTTTCATCTTACTCTCTGTTTGTTGCGTGTGTGTGTTCTTCTATTAAGTCTATACTTTGATTGACAAAGCAGTCTCATTCTCAATTTCCCCATCTATACAAATCTCTCAAAAGAAGCACCCATCGGGCTCAATCTCCAATAACCTTCACTTTTTATACACACAACTCACGACTTGATTGAGAAGGGACTTTTGGGTGTGTTTGTTTTTGACTCTGTGATCACATAAGATCATAAAAATCCAAACTTTAACCCCACAAATGGTCCAATATCATCATCATCATCATCGATACCATTACCTTACCCCCAGAAACAATGGAGAAGTCACAAAATATGGCATGTTTGAGTCACATAATAACAGCCTTGAATTGGATTGCGTCTCCTCTGCTTACTGCAAGAGAACTAAGCCCAAGTTGTTTTCATTTCTCTTCTTCACTCTCGTCTGCTTCTGCTTTCTTTTCGCTCCTCTATTCCTTGGCTCTTCTTTCAGCTCATATCTCCTCTGTAAGCTTCTATATCTCTCTTCTCATCACCTCATGCTTTCATGGCTTTTAAATATGTATATAGTCAAATGGTGATTTTGTTTTCTTGGTTATTTCAGATTCTCCTGAATCAGAACATGATAGCACCATAGTTGGGGTGGATGCAAATTCTTCTTTGCACTCTCCAGTTTCAAGTGGTAAGTTTTTCTCTTTGCTTTATGTTGAAATTTGATGTACAAAGATTTTGAATTTTCAATCTATATACCTCTTCTCACCTCATGCTTTCATGGCTTTTACACATACACGTATATATAATTGTACTGTATGGTATTTTTTGTTCCTGGTTTCAGATTCTCCTCAATCACAACATGACAGCACCATAGTTGGGGTGGATGCAAATTCTTCTTTGCACTCTCTAGTTTCAAGTGGTAAGGTTTTCTCTTTGCTTGTTGTTGAAGTTTAATGTACAAAGATTTTGAATTTTTAATCTATATACCTCTTCTCACCTCTTGCTTTCATGGCTTTTGCACATATATCATATAACGGGCACGCAAATATGTATGTAAAATAAATGAAGGACTAAATCGTTAACACAATAAAAAAGAAGGGATCAAATAATAATTTTTCTCTTATTATTAATTTTGTACTATAGGAGCCATATAATATAAAATATGTATATAATTGTATTGTATGGTGATTTTGTGTTCCTGGTTTCAGATTCTCCTCAATCACAACATGACAGCACCATAGTTGGGGTGGATGTAAATTCTTCTTTATACTCTCCAGTTTCAATTGGTAAGTTTATCTCTTTTACCTATAGAAATGGAGAATTTTTTTTTAACTCTTAAATTTGTTTCAAAACTATGATTTAGTCCTTAAATATCATAAATATACTTTTTAGTCTTTTTTTTTTACAAATATAAACTATTTAATCCCCATAGATAGTATTTCAGTGACGTTTATAAAAAAAATAAGGATCAAGAGTTGTATTTTCAATATACAAGGACTAAATCATAGTTTTAGAACAAATTAAAGGATTAAAAATATATTTACTCCATGGAGATCAATTTTGGATGCTTATGGCCTCTTTGATTTCCTTCTTGAAAATAGTTTTATTTTTTTTAAAAAAATTGAAAAATATGTTTGATAACGCTTTTGTTTTCTTAATTTTAAAATTTAAAATTTAAAATCTAAAAAATAAAAAGGTTCAATAGATTTTGGTCCTCAAACTATGCGGTTAGTTTCATTTTGGTCATCAAATTATTTTTTGTTTCATTTTGGTCATCAAACTATTTTTTTGTCTCATTTTGGTCATCAAACTATGAGATTAGTTTCATTTTGGTCCTCAAACTTACAATATGAAAGTTTGAGGACTAAAACAGAACATAAAATAATTTCAGGACCAAAATAAAATTGATCCCATAGTTTGAGGACCAAAACAAAATAAAAAATAGTTTGAAGACCAAAATGAAACTAACCCAATTTCTTAAGGACCAAAATGACCATTTAACCAAATAAAAATCTACTAAAAGAGGTTCCGAACTTCCAAAATAATTTTAAAAAGTTGTTTTTAGATATGAGAATCAAATAGTCACTCATATTGTTCAACATGTTGACCTCACGCATTGATTTTCCTTGCTTCAACTCTTGAATCTCTCAAACTTGTGTGTGTGTGTGTTTGAGGAATGATTTTTATTTTGTTTTTACACTTTGTTAATATAATGCAGAAGGAAGTCTACATTGTGATAGGAGTGGTTATCGCTCTGATATCTGCATGATGAAAGGAGACATAAGAACACATTCTGCTTCCTCTTCAGTATTCCTTTACCACACAAGTGTCAAAGACAAAGAAATTCAAGAACTCCACCATGAAAAGATCAAGCCCTATACCAGAAAATGGGAAACAGGCATCATGAAGAACATTCAAGAACTAAACTTAATACCGAAGTCACTGAATTTAGGTACCAATCATGAATGTGATGTGCATCATGATGTTCCAGCAGTGTTCTTCTCAAATGGAGGCTATACAGGAAATGTGTACCATGAATTCAATGATGGGCTCATCCCTTTGTACATCACTTCCCAGCATTTCAACAAGAAGGTTGTGTTTGTGATTCTTGAATGTCATAATTGGTGGATCATGAAGTATAAGGACATTCTCTCTCAACTCTCAGATTTTCCACCCATTAATTTCAGCAAAGAGAATAAGATCCATTGCTTCAAAGAAGCCATTGTGGGACTAAGAATCCATGATGAGCTCACTGTAAATCCTAAATTGATGAAAGGTACTACTAACAAGACCATTGTTGATTTTAGAAACCTCATGGATAGAGCTTACTGGCCTAGAATCAAGAGCCTAATTAGAGATGAGCAAAGGAACAAAAAAGTGGTAGAAAATGATAGAAAGAAGAAACCCAAGTTGGTGATTCTGTCAAGAAGAGAGTCGAGAGCAATAAAAAATGAGAATTCAATGGTGAAAATGGCAGAGAAAATTGGGTTTCAAGTGAAAGTACTAAGACCAGTTAGAACAACAGAATTGGCTAAGATTTACAAAACACTGAATGAAAGTGATGCAATGGTTGGAGTTCATGGTGCTGCTATGACTCATTTCTTGTTCATGAGGCCTGGTTCTGTATTTATACAAGTGATTCCTCTTGGAACCACATGGGCTTCAGAAACTTATTATGGTGAGCCTGCAAGGAAGCTAGGATTGAAGTATTTTGGGTATGAAATTCACCCTAAAGAGAGCTCATTATATGAGAAATATGATAAGGATGATCCTGTTTTGAGGGATCCAAGAAGTATTACTAAGAAAGGATGGGAATACACAAAGAAGATCTATCTTGAGAAGCAAAATGTCACATTAGACCTCAGAAGATTCCAGAAAAGTCTGCATACTGCGTATGATTACACTGTTTCCAAGTTAAATCGCCATCTTCAATAGTAAATCCCAAATGGGTTTGGCTTATTTCATTCTCCATGTTCATTCTTTGATATTACTATACTCTTATACTTACTCTGCAAGTGACAGTTTTGAAGTCGCCTTATTTTTCTTCTGTAAATGTCTGTACAATATGCTGTGTAGAGTTATAGACTTATAGGCATAAAGGGAATAAAAGTTTGTGTAAAATTGTACTGCAAAAGCCAAGTATATTTAATGAAATGTGAAAAAGTTGGTGAGTCTGATGAGATTTTTGCTTGCTTGTTGAGGGGATTAATCCATTAGCATTGCCATTTGGTGATAATGTATATATAAAAATGAGTGTGGGTTATGTATGCAGCTAAGGGTAAAGTAGTTGTTCTTTAGGATTCCATTATGTTGGTTGAAGAGTAAATGACGTATGAAGTATGAACTCAAAAGTACATACGTGTAGATATTTATGTATTAATGTATATATATATTTGGGATAGTGGCATATGTACATGATTTATCATTTATGGTTCTAAATTATCACAACACTACAAGTCTCTTGGGTAGTGGTTAAATTATCTGAAGTTATATAGGTAAGGTTTGGTCTTATACCATTGCAAAAGGTCTCAATTTTGGTCTTATATTATTTTTGGTCCTATATCTTTTAGTCAAATTGAAGAATTACTCTCATTTGCAAAAGGATCAACCATGATAGTTGATCTTTTTGTAAAGATATGGAACCACTTCTAAACCTGACTCAATAATATGGAACCAAAAGTGGAACAAAAAATATATGACACCAAAATTGGGAACTGAGCAAAAGATATGAGACCAAATTTATACTTTCGCCTTAAATTTTTGTTGAGAGAACTATTTATATTTAATGTATGACAGAATTTTAAATAAAATTGTTTCTAGACTTTTAAATTTTAATAGAGAATGCCTATAGAAAATAATAATGATAATAATAATAAGCCTAACGTGACTAATAATGTGAAAAAGGAAAATTGAGAATTTAGGTCTATACTTAAATTTAATTTTTTTTTTTTGTACTTTTATTTGACGTGCTCAACATTGTAAAGTTGTGATTACCCAAAAAATATAGGGAGAAAATAGTTTTTTAAAATATTTTTGTAGTCATCAATTTTATTTGTATTTATTTTTTATTATGATTAGTCATAATTTTTTTTGTCACTTTTCTTTATTTTGTTTAATGATTTAAATGTATTTCTTTTTACTAAAATGGAATAAAAAATAGTTTGAGGACCAAAATAAAACTAATACCATAGCTTAAGGACCAAAATGACCATTTAACCATTTTTTTGGCCAGGGGTACAATATTATAATTTCATATCATTTGAGTGGCTAAACTTTAATTATTTTTAAAAATATAAATTTTACCTTTTCAGCAGGTCGCCTATACATTATTAAATACCATTAAATATTTATAAAAAAAATAAATACCATTAGATCATATTAATGGTATGATTGTGCCACATGACCTATTGCATGGATGCTACAAGTTGCATCTTAGAACTTCCCCAAACAATAAGTGTATCTCTATATATATAATCTGTTATCTTCAAATTCTCTCGAAATTTTGTTATTGATATTTTTCAATTAAAATTTCATATAAGCAACTAGAAAGAATTGTGTTTGACGTGAGAGAATCCTGAAGAATACCTGCCAGCTAGCACTTCTTCTAATAAATTAACAACTTATTTTGGAACGTTTTGATAACTAAGTTTGATAAAATATTTATGAGTAAATAATATTTCATTCTCCTCTCAGCTCAGCTTAATTTGTCATAACTTAGTCATCTAAATAACTTAATTTACCTAGAGAGAGAAAAAAAATAGAATTTTCTTTTCTTGTGTGAGAAAATTTTTTGGGTCTGGTGAGGGAGATGAAGAGGCCACAATTTTAGGGCCTATTGTCTGAGTTTTGGCGTTTGGTGTTGTGGGTGCGTAGGCCTGTTTGTTTGTAGTGACTCTTTTTTAGCCTACTTGTCTCCCTGGTTGTTGGACTTGTTTTATCAAGTTGTGTATTGTACCTAACCAAAAAAATAAAAAGGAGGATAAAGATATATTTAAAATGTCATAAAGAGTTAAGCAATTAATAGAAAAAAGCATTGAATTTTCTGTTTTTGGGATGGTCACATGATTATATTATAGGTCAAAAACTTATATTAGTCCCAAATGCACTTTGAAAATTATTAGGAGGGTAGACGAGGGAGACATATTAAACGAGGGAAAGTTAGATTGAATTTTAAAACGACGTAGAGGAGGGTCCTTAAGTATTAGACGAGGTGCGCTTAAGTATAGAGCGACAAGCAGTTAGAGTATGGAGTCATCGAAGTTTAATTTATTAAGCTCAATCAAAAAAAGAAATTTAATTTATTAATGGGGTGATAATTTTTTTATAATCTGTTGCATTTTAGTAAAATATTAACTTAAATTTAGCCATAAGTATAATATTTTAAACATCAATAGTCAAATATTTTTGTGATTTAATTTCAATTGGTATATTTAATAAAATAATTAAATTAATTATGATCATATATTGTAGAAAAACAATCTTATTATAATGTGCTCCAAAGACTATTTTAAAAAATATAAAAGTTTCTTGACCTTAAATGGAAGATAAAAAAACAATATAGATACATAGTTGTTTTTTGTGTCCAAATGACCAATCTGATAAAGATGACAAACATTTGTGTTCAATCTGTGATTAATTAAGGACTTGGTCAACTAAGTCAACTTGATCACTTCCTTTTTAATTTTTTTTTTTAAATTTCTAGCCCATGAAATATTGTGCTTCCATCTTATTATAATGCAAGCTTTTCCATGAATTGTAACTTCCTTTTGGGAATATTGGAGGAAATAGACGAATAAAGGCCCAAAAAAGAAAAATAAGAAGGCCAATAGTAGTGGAAAACAGAAACATATGGAAATTCAATGTCACCTTAATAGCATTAGTATTTCATAGCAGAAAGAGGGATGTAGGTAGTAAAACACTTTCATAACAATGGTGTTATATTAGGTACCAGAAGTGAAAGGGGAGCTCTTGTAAACTATCCACTACATAACACTAGTGATTTCCCAACAACGTAACAAAAAGAAAAAATAAGGTAAAACTTGTCTTCTGATCTAAAAGATGGATTATCTTATGCCTTTCTTCGTCATTATAAGTGTCATATTAGTTGTTGGAGAGCAGCAGTAGATGAGTTTCCTCCGGAAGGTTTCCACTTTCAAGCTTCTTACACATTGTAAGAAGGCTCCCCTCGCTTAAAGCCTCCACCTTGGGAATCTTGGTTGAAGACATTGGACGGCTTTGCAGACTTCATCAGATTCATCTGCGGGAACAACCTCATAATATAGATCTTTCTGATTATCTAACTAGTTCCACTATTATCGTTGGTAATTTTGTTGTCTTTTGTTAGGTCTTGTTTTCTAGTCAAAAAAAAATGTCGAGTCCCTTCAGCTTCACCACTGACTCAACATGCCCCTTCAGTGTGTGAAGCTCCCTTAGCCTGCAAAATCCACTCAAAAGAAAATCTCTTAAGAAACTTCACATATACAACCTCTCCTTTTTAATATGGTCTTTAGTGCTTCTTAAAAATTTTATCATTAGAATGGTCTTTAACTATTTAATATGGTATATCTCTCCTTTTTCAAACCCAAATGCGATTAAATCAGAGTTATTGGTTAAATTTGATGAGTTATTTCTTTGCTTAGTTATAGTTATCGACAAATTAGGTCAAATCGAGCATAAAATCAAACTAAAAATTTGAAAAATGGACCATTTGTTTGATAAATTTAGTCAAATCTCTTCTGTTTTAAGTCTAAATACAATGAAATGAGAATTACAAATTAATGTTGAACAAATTCCTTGGTACATATTGAAGTATTTTAATAAATAAATCTTTATGGCGTGATGGAATCAACTAGCAAGGGTTCAACTTCAAACTCCTCAGCACATGGATTCTTACTTCACAATTTCACATGTATTTGACGGGCTCAACATTCTAAAGCCGTGCTTACCCAAAAAAAATAAAGGGAGCAAATTATTTCATATAATTTTTTAAAATATGTCTGATGTTATAAATTTATTTATATTTATTTTTTATTATAATAAGTTATATAAGATTTTTTTTTGTTCTATGTCAATATCTTATTTTATTGGAATAGTATCAAACAATAAATCTATCTATATATAATCTGTTATCTTCAAATTCAGTTGTAAGTTTTTTGTTAATGGTTCTTTTTGTAGGACTAATATTAAAAGTTCAAATTTGTGCTTTAATTCCAAATAAATATCAATGTTCTAAATATTAACTATTAAAAAAATGACTATAACCTGTAAGTGTAACACATCAATGATTTATTTGAGGCTTTTTGAGGAATATACTCTAAATTAGTAGGCTTCTCTAATTGTTCATGACCTCAAAGAAAGTTTCTTGACTTTCTTCCTATAGTAGGCCTAGTATTTCTGACAATAGCAATGGTTTCGTTATTTATTTTGGTTAAATTACAAATTAGGTACTTTTGGTTATGACGAATCACATATCATTGTCGTGTGGTTTAAAAAATCTCACTTTGGGTACCTGAAGCAAGCGCCGTTTAACAATTAGGGTACTTGTGGTTTTATTCCGTCAATTTTAATAGAAAATGATGACGTGGCGCTTACGTGAGTCAATGAAAAATCAAATTTTGGTCCACAAACCATGGAATAAGTTTCACTTTGGTCCTAAAACTATTTTTTTATTTCATTTTGGTCCTCAAACTTTCATATTTGTTTCGTTTTTTCGTCCCCAAAATGTTATTTCATATGGTTTACGCTGATATTTCGAACCTAAATAATTAAGATGAATCATTTCTCTCTCAAATATAGGAGTAATCACGGGCTGGACTTGAGACCTGACCCGGTTAGACTAAGGGCGGGCCATCGGGTCTAGCCGAGCCAAACTTGGTTACATTTTAAAAAAAAAAAATCATTTTTTATTCAACCCATTTATTTATTTTATGTATTTTTTATGTTTTTGTTCACCCCTACTCAAATACATAATAATAAGTGAGTTAAAAAAGAGGGGAAGAGAAATTTTCATTCTTAATTACAAATTGGAGATAAATTTGTGGTTAATTTTTATCTCTAATTTATGACTTAGAATAATGGTGAAAATTCTGATAAAATCACATTCTGGAGATCAAAACGAAAAAAAATGTGAAAGTTTAAGGACAAAAATGAAACAAAAAATAGCTTTTATGACCAAAATGAAACTTACCCTATAGTTTGAGAACCAAAAATGAGATTTTAACCTTGGAGTGGAAACCAACGACTAAGATGCAAGAGAAACCAACGGTTAAGATGCAATAGAAATCGACGGTTAAGATACATTGAAAATCGATGGCTAAGATTGCGCCACGTCAGCATTTTCCCTTCAATTAACGAAACAAAAACACAAGTACCCTAATTGCTAAACGGCGCACATCTCAGGTACCTAAAGTGCAATTTTTCAAACCACACGGCAGTGATGTGAGATTCGGTCTAACCACAGGTACTTAATTTGTAATTTACCCATTTATTTTTGTTCAAAAAACCAAGATTTTTTAGAGACCGGCGATAGGGACAAATCTCATTTATCTTTTTTTATATCTCTAAACAATTCGATGAATTACTCCTAAAGGTTTATATCAGAACAGTGCTAGTTGATGAGAATTACTTCAGAAACAAGAAAAAGTAAAGTCAAATTCATTTGGTTGGGTTATTTTTCCAATTTCAATAAAATACAACTGGATCTAATATGAATTGGTGATCAGAACTTATATCAGGATCTCGAAAAACAAATAATTTTTGTTGGGACTTTATCCTTTGTTATGTCATTTGAAGTCCAATTTGGAATGTTTTGATAAAATATATAACTAGGTAGAAAAATAAAAAGTATATATAAGAAAATGAGTTTGATCAAATGAATCCCCTTGTGATAGCTGAACAATAATTTTTTTTTAGTTGTTTTCTAAAATTCATTTTAATAATATTGTTCATCAGTTAATTATCACATTGTGACTTGTTTGAATAAAATCTTTTTTATTAACTATATTTTCTCACTTATTTTTCTTACATAGATAATTATCTAAAGAGACTCTAAATAAGATGAAGATTAGCAGAATTATGAGTATCTTAAAATAGTCAAAGTATCAAAAAAAATATATAAAAGGAGAGAGAGAAAGAGAAAGAGAAAAAAGACTAATCAATGAAGGGCTGATAAATGAAAAGAGATGCAATGATTAATTTTTTATACTTAACCACTTTAGAAATTTGATATTTTAGCTGATCCTCCCCTCCAAATATTAATAATTGGATAAGGGAGCAAAGAAGAAACCCAGGAAAGGATTGCTTGAAATACCTTATCATAAACTTGGACGTTAATCAATGGCTAACATTACTTATTTACTTTATTTTTTTTAAAAAAAATGAATCAACAAATATAGCCCAGAAACAGAAAACACCCAAAAAAAAGGAAATTTAGAAAATAGAAAATGAGAAGAATAGCAAAAGTAAAGGCAAACAACATATGATTAAGGAAAGAAAATGAGAAGTTCCTAAAGAGGCAAAGGCCTAGTCCCTCAAGTAAGAATATAATGTAAGATAGAATAGAATGACAAATAACACACACATATATATAGTATTGCATATGTTACCTTTCTCTCTAAAGTCCTAATTTTGGCACCTTTTTCCTTCTTTGGTATTGGCCCCTTTGCTTCTTCCTATACAGGGAGGCCAATGAGACAATCATACTTACTCACATTACCAATAATAACAATAATTATTAATAATAATGATATTATAGTGGTGTCATATATATATATATATGTGTGTGTGTGTGTGTGAAAGTTTGTGTGTTGTGCCTCTGCTTCTGTATATATAGAAAAGGGGTTGTAAGGAATTGGGTTGTGTCTCTCCCTCTCCATTCTCCAATTAATTGGGTCGGCAAAAACAAAAGGTGAGAAACTTTGAGAGAGGCAGAGGGAAAGGGAAAGAAAAGAAAAGAAAAGAAAGGAAAGGAAAATGGGGAGGGGGAAAATAGAGATAAAGAAGATAGAGAATTTAAATAACAGACAGGTTACATTCTCCAAGAGACGAAATGGGTTGCTGAAGAAAGCCAAGGAATTGTCTGTTTTGTGTGATGCTGAGGTTGCAGTTATCATATTCTCCAGCACTGGAAAACTTTATCATTTCTCAAACAAAAGGTAGCTACATATATATACCTACATTGCCTTCTATTTCTCTCCAATTCAGATGACATGTTTGGGGATTTTTTTCAAAAATTTTTGTGAATTTGAGATGAAGTTAATACATATGAAGATTTGGTTTTTTTTGTATAGCATTTGTAGCCAACAATTTTTATTTGTATTTGTGGTTTCAACTTTCAAATAATGACTACTCTCCACATGGGGTTGCTTTTTAAATTTTGTTTTTTTTTTTTTTTGTACTGTTAAATGCAATTGATTCCATTAATTAACTTTGAATTTTGACAAGAAATTCTAGAGACATTGCTCTCTTGTGATGATTTCGATAAAGTTTTAGAATACAAAACTGAAAATCTGAGGAATCTTGGTTCAACTAATTTTAGAATTGATAAGATTAGATTACACAATCCCTTAAATTCAGAGATTTTATTTGTGTGGGAAAATAATGACTAACATATATGGTCGAACAGGAGTGTATGTGGGCACACCATTTGTCACAAATTGAAACAAATAGATTAATTAATATAGATTAAAATGCCAAATAAGCCTAGCTAAGATATTTTTAGTAGTATCCAGTCTGAACTTTTATTCCATTGATGAAGCATGGAGCACACCCTCTCAAGGTACAACAAAGGCCTGCAAATGGATTATTCCGAACAACATTCTCACGTGCCACAAACTGAGGTATACATATATATATATATATATATATATGTGTGTGTGTGTGTGTGTGTGTGTGTGTGAGTTTACTGTTTTTAAGGCTGTAGTTGTTTAAGTTTTTCCTTCTTACCTTTTTGAATTCTTAATAAACAGGATAGGGAGTGTGATAATATAAACCTTCTAAAGGATGAGACAAGAAAACTTCGTTTAGCATACTTGTAAGTTATTCTTCTGACAGATAATAACAAGTACCATTGAAAACTACATATTCTGTTCTGATTCATATATCATATTTCGGATTTTGTAGAAGGATGATGGGAAAGGAGCTTGATGGGCTGAAATTTAAAGATCTCCAGAATTTAGAACATCAGCTTAGCGAAGGAATTCTATCTGTTAAAGACAAAAAGGTACAAATCACAAAACTCAATTAGTTACTGAATGATGCATACTCTTGTATATATAGCATGTTACATAAAAAGTGGTTACTGAATAAGAGGATGAAAAGCAGAAATGAGATTATCTCTTTTGAATTTTGACATGTATGGAAAATTGGCAATTGTGAAAGATAGTGACTTGTTCAATAAGCCTAAGGCTTTCTCTATTAATAATTGCAGGAACAAGTGCTTGTAGAGCAACTGAGGAGGTCCAGATTACAGGTATTACAACACTTGACAACATTTGGTATTTCAGAATTCTTTGAATGATGAAATAGAACAAGTTACATTTATTAAAGTTTTTCGAAAATTTGATGTTGCAGGAGCAACAAGCCATGCTGGAAAATGAAGCTCTGCGTAAACAAGTATGAAATAACTTGAGCTAGTGAGAGTATTTATATATATATTTGTTGGTGTGATGTTTTTTTGATATTGATATTGAAATGATAAACAGATAGAGGAGATGCAGAATAAATCAAAGAGAGAGTTGGTTGATTTCAATAATCCATTAGAAAGGAGGTTTTCCATATTCAACTCTGCCTCAGATGAAAGGGATGACGACTTTTCAGACACCTCCTTGCACTTGGGGTATATATGCATGTCACTTTATATATATATATATATGGGGGTCAAAATATTGTTTTAATCCTTGAACTATAAAGTAAATTTCGTTTTAATCCAAATGTTTTTTTTTATTTTGTTTTGATCCTCAAAGTTTCTCATTGTTCCAATGTTGGTCCAAAACTTGATTCCGTCTGGTTTCTGGCCTTATCTTTGAGTTGGACACACCTAGATAGTTTCTCTCTCATACATTTTTAATAAGTGAATTGACAAAGAGAAAAAAAAAATATCATTTTTGAAAAAAAACAACCATAAATTGTCTTCAGATGACTAAGAAGGAATATTCTTTTTCTAAATAAACTAACAATTTAGTCTTTAAAATATTAAAATAACTAATAAATATACCATTTGATTCTTTCATGGATTAAACTGTATATTTTAATCTTTTAGAGACCGAGTTGTCAACTCAGTAATCTTTCAGAGATTGAATTATTAATTTACTCTTTTTTTTCTTTCTCTACTAACTCATTTATTATAACACATAAGAAGAAAGAAGTCATAATGAAATCATGTTTTATATTAATAGTGAAACAAATAAAAAACTTTAAGGATGAAAATGGAACAAAAAGAAATTAGGAACACAATGGAGTTGACCCTATAATTTGCGGATCAAAAATGAGATTTTGACCCCTCTCTCTCTATACATTTGAAGGTTCTAAGTAGGGGTTGTGGTGCAGGTTGTGTACAGATTTTGATCGCAAGAGGAAAGCAATGAAAATAGAAGCTTGGAACGACTCAGCAGGGAGTCAACTTGCCTCAGGATTGGAAAATCTACCCTAATTACTCTTCTTCAATCTTTCTTTCTTTTTCTTCTTTTTTTTTTTTTTCCTTTTTTGAATAATCACTTTCAGTTCAGGTTAGCTCATGTATAATTGTATATACATGTATAGAAGTATGTATAGTTTGGTTATAGGCTAAATGAAAGCCTGTTCATAATATCCTAGTTTCTTGTTAATAAAACGGTGGCCACTGGCCAAGGTGGTGATGATGTTGATTTGACAAAGTAGAAATTCTAACCATTCACTATTGTTCAAACATCAATGATATTATTAATCTACATATATAGAAGTATTTATTTATTTCTGTTGGCCAAATTTCATTTCTTTTAAAAGGAACATATATAGAATACCAATACCCAAGAAAGAGACTTTTCACAAAAGCTAACAACACACGAATTAATGGTGGGTCCTATTTTAATTGATTGGCTACATATAATCTTGATTTTTTTAAAAGCCTTATTTAAAAATATATCAAAACACAATCTGAACCAACTATATATTATATATACATAAACTAACAGTATAGTTCATCAAATTCTGATCCTTATGACATTTCAAAAAACAAAAGATTATCAACAAAAGGATGATGATGATAAATGAAGCTAAATAATAATCAAAGGCACGCGTTGGGTGGAGGAATTAAGATATGCTGAATATATAGTGGTTCTAAATGAACCACGTGGATAAAACGACATTAAATCAATAAATATTACCAAGATTATTTCATGAAATTAAGGGATTGGATGTTTAATTATTTGGGGAAAATAGGGTGGAATATAGGCTGGGTTTGGAACCGTCCAAGACTGGTAAATGAATAAATTATTTTGTGGGAGGAAATAATGATGACGACGAGTGAAACTGACGACTATTGTTTGTTAATAATATATAGGTTAACCATGCAAATATTATATGTGTGATAATGGATGACGATTTATTTAGTTAATATCTTTTGATATGTAGTAATAATTATAAACAAAAGGTAATAATTAAAGAAAAATTAATTAAGGGTAATGTTGTTTTCCAAAAGGATGGGGACAAACGAGGGTTATGGTTATGGAAACAGCATGATTCTGCATTGACCTCACCACCCTATCATGCTTTTCCACCACTCGTGTCATCTTACTTTCTAGGGTGGCACCCCCACGCGCCTCCGTTTTAATCTATATAATATAGGTCAAAAATCTATTTTAAAAACAGATCAAAATAGATTAAAAGAAATATCAGAGGTTAAAATGAAATTTGGGATAAAATATTAGGAATCAAAATACATTTTTTGAAAAGAAATATAGAGATATCAAAATTATGAGATATCATATCTCTCCCTTACCATTTTCATCCAACTCCAACGGTCAAAATGACATATTAATGGGTATCAAAACAAAAAACCCATCACCTCAGTCACAGTCCCCACTTAATTAATTAACATGTAGCTCAAATAATCCTTTTCCTACCCATTTGCAATTTCATCAATGATCAAACGATGGTTTCTAGACTTTAGAGTGGAGACATTTTGGCTTAGCCAAATACGGTTAATTAGGAGTTAGGCTCCTAGCTGAGCCTGAGTGATCAAATACCATGGCACAAAATTTTCTAAAGCCCATACACATAGGTTTAGCTAGCTAAGCTAGCTAGGTTCAATTATTGAGAAACAACATACATTTAGAATTGAATTGTTTGAGGGAATTGGTAAATGAATATTGTATAAATTAGGCTTGGTGGAGCCCAGCTATATATATAGGAAATGAATTAAGGGTGAATGAAACAGTTAGGGAGAGTGAAAATAAAATATATAAAAAATAGTGAAGAAGGCGCACTATATATGTATGTTGAAATGCAGAAACAGAAAAACAAGGAAAAGTGTAACAAAAAACGAATTGATGATCATCATCATGAGAAGCACAAGCCTCCATTGCTTCCCTTTATATTCCCTCTTCCCCCAACACTATCATCACCATTGTCGCTTCCTTTAATTTCTCTCTCTCCTTCAATTCCTCATGCCTCTCTCAACCTAATTAACTAGCTAGCTTCAATCATACTCAATTTCTCTCTATCTCTCTGGTTCAATTCAGACTTGAGTCCGCCATGAAAAAGCAAGAGTATGGCCTCCAGAGAAGCACCAGCAACAGAAGAATCATCCCAGCTTCCAATAATACTAATTACTATTACCACAACAATACTACCCCTCGCTCCTCCGATCCCGACGATTTCTCCGATAACCTTCTCATTCGCCGAGGATCTTCCCCTTCCGTTTCCTACCACCACCACCAAAACCCTAAATCCCAATCCAACAACACCAAGATCTCCTCTCTCCTTCGCTCTTTCCTCAACATCTTCTCCTTCCCTACCATAATCCCTACCTGTAAATGGCTCACCATTCCTTCTCATCTCTCAATTTCTCCCTCCCTCGCTCGCAAAGTCACCGGAACCCTATTCGGAAACCGCCGCGGCCACGTCTCCTTCGCCGTCCAGCTCGACCCCCGGTCCGAACCGCTTCTCGTTCTCGAACTCGCTATCTCCACCTCCTCTCTCGTCAAGGAGATGTCGTCCGGTCTAGTCCGGATCGCGCTCGAGTGCGAGAAGCTTCCGGTTCAGACCAGGAAGCTTTTTCATGAGCCGACTTGGACCATGTACTGCAACGGGAGGAATTGCGGGTATGCGGTTTCGCGCACGTGCGGGGATTCCGACTGGCACGTGCTCAGCACCGTGCAGAGCGTGTCGGTCGGCGCCGGAGTTATTCCGGCGGTGGAGGACGGCGGAAGGAAAGGAGGTGGCGGCGGCGGCGAGTTGCTTTATATGAGAGCGAGGTTTGAACGAGTCGTCGGAAGCCGTGACTCGGAGGCGTTTTATATGTTGAATCCTGATGGTAATGGTGGGCCCGAACTCAGTATTTTTCTCTTGAGAATATGAAAAAAAAAATAAATAAATAAAACAAAAAACAAGACTTTAATTTGTTTGGAAGGTCGTCGTATAGTCTGAATTTATTATATTAATGTAAGCTTCAAGTCATCTTTCAGTAATTACTTAGGATTATATATATATATCACTATCACTTGTTAATTTGGCTTTTCTTCCTTCTTTTTGTTCATATATAAAAAAAATGAAAGAGGGTATGAGATTTATATAGCTCAGTGAAAAAAAAAATATATGTATACTCTTCTTTTTCGATTGGTATTTAGGATTGTGTAAATTTAATTTTATGTTGTTTTTTTTTCTTATGTTTGAGGTGGAAAAGGTGAGCTAAATTGTTACTACTGTATTCGGACTGAGTTTCTTTCTAATCGCATTTAAATTCCTTCTTTTTATGGTTTTTTTTTCATTGACGTATTTAATTGAATAGGAGATGTGTGCGTTGCATAAATAATAATAATAATTATATTGCATTTACGTGCGTGCGTGTGTACTGTGTGCGTGCACGCACATTGTGAATAGAAAGAAAAAAAGAAGTTATAAAGTTGGAAGGTGTAATAGGCATGGGGGTACAGTAATAATTACACATAAGTGGAATCACGGGCCTAACTATTAACAATTTTTGGTCAAAAGTTTTTTTTTAATTCGTAACATTTTATTCCAATTCTTATTGAAATTCTAAATGCTTTATTTGATTCATGTTTTGAAGTGAAATAGAAGCTTTAGCCCAATTCTTAGAACATTACTTTGAAAGATTTTAATCTAAACCCAAATTCTAAAATCCGACGCAATGAGATTGAAACACGTACATACGTGTGATGTTAAGGACTTTTGATTTGCTTTGATGGAAACAAGGCGTGCATTACTGGGGCATGATTATTCATGATGCAGTAGATAAATTTATTGGATTCCTTTGTGTATGTTTAAATTCTATAGTTATATCAATTAATTAGTCAATTAACTCTCCATTGACTAAGCTATTCAATATTAGTTATATCAATTAATTTGAGCGCAATTCATTGCAATTAATTAATCTCAGATAGTAATCTCATACGTAATAGAATCAATCTATACAATAAAACAATTAAAACCACATCCTTACCGATCGTCACTCTATAGTCTATACAAATGGATAACTTGTTCACGGTCATCTCTATGATCTTTTAACTTGAAGAGTGAAATTGCATAATATTGCAGATTTTGAGTGAGCATTTAAATTAATTGTAGAGGTTTTTTCCACTTATATATATACACACACATTGATGAAAACCAAAATGTTGGATAATGGCGGACACGACAAGAAAGAGTGGATTTTGCTTTGCATTACGAAGAACTATGATGCCTCATGCACATGGGAATTGAATTAATTGGGATAGCAAAGTAAAAAAAAAAAANTGTAATGTTTCCAATTTTGAATCACCACTGTATGATATCTTGAAGTATATATATATATATTATATAAATATATGGGAGGAGTCTTCTGGTGGTCCTCCCACTTATAGTAAGATAAAAATATTACATGTAATTAAAAAAAAAATTTATTATTTGATCCCTCTTTTTTTACTGAGTCAACGATTTAGTCCCTAATTTATTCTACATATATATTTGGGTGTCCCTTAGGACACGTAAAATCCCTAGTATATATATATATTGTCATTCACCTAATTAAGATTGAGACAATACGATAAAGATTACGAAGTAGGGATATAGTAACTTGGTACTTTTTAGCATATCTCTCAACGAATATTTTTGGTCGGCTATGCCTACATTTTTCAATTATATTAATGATTCGATTAGTTGGGTTTATATATGTATATATATTCCTTTACTAATTTTAATATTTGCATTCATGCACAATAGCGAGCATACTAGCTTTAGCACATGACTCCACACATCTAACAAACAGAGCATGACAAAAAAAGGGAATTATTGATCTACAAATTAGACTTCAATAAGTTTTAGGTTTATTTTAGCTTTTCTTAATAATCTACTATATATACTTAATAACGATGAAGGGAGTAACCAAAAAGCCTTGTAGCCTTATTATAAAAGTATATTGGATCGATTATGAAAATAAACTAACCGGGCACTCAAATTAAAGAAGAAAGAAACTTACATTTAACTTATATCTAGAGTGGAAAAGAATCATGGTTTGCGATAAATTATTGTTTTCATTTAACTTAAACAAGTATAAGTTTAAGTAATAAAAAGAAGTTGTATTTTTTTGTTGAATGGAACTTAAATATGTAGCAAATGGCGCAAGATTGAGTGCGACATGATCATTAGCAGGGCCCATAATCTGTTAAAATACTGTTATAAAAAATATTAATGTCGGAGCTAGCAAATAGGAAAGGTGATGTCGTTCGACCGTCCATGAAAAAAAAACAACGTGGAAATTTCTTGATAACTGAAAGGCAGATTAATATAATTCTTAAAAAGTAAATAAATAAAACCACTCATATATTTATATTTAATTTACATTATAGTAGAAGTTGATACGCTAAAGTTTTAAATAAAAGCTAGGTTTGCCGAATACACTTTGGGGAGAGGATCCAAGTTCGATTCCTATAGTTGGTATTATTGGAAAGACTATATATAGGTATTTTGTCTTTGAGGTCGGAATAGGATTACTTTAACGATAGGGGTGACAATCTCAACCCATTAGTCTATTACACACTAACCCAACCAACTCATTATAAAATTAATCAACCCCAACCCAACCCATTTAGGTAATAGGTTAAAATGGGTTGAGTACTTGAGTCTAAAATTGTCCCATTAAAATTTGGGTTGGCTTGGGTAAAACAATGCATTACCCAACCCAACTTTACCCAACCCAACCCAAATTTATATAAAACTACGTACTTTAATGAAACGGGTGAATATAAATTTTATAATTTTTTGCAAAAAATTACAAAATGCCCCCCAAATAATTTATAATTTACAAAAACGTTCCTGAACTATAATATTTGAGGACAAAAATGAAAATTATAAAAAAATTTAGACCAAATTGTAATTTTGAAAAATATTAGAAAAAGGATAAAATTACAGATTAGTCATAAATTTGGATAATGAATGCAATTTAGTCCCACCAAACTATAAGTTCAGTGGTAGGAAGACGAATTTCACAAATTTTTGCAAAAATTACATAATGCCCCTAAATATTTTCAAAGTTTACAAAAAAATCCCTAGAACATGATATTTGAGGACTAAAATGAAAATTTAAAAAAAATTGGGGTCAAAATGTAATTTTTAAAATATAAAAAGGTGGAAATTACAAATAAGTCCAAAATATATAAAAAGAATACGATTTAGTCCTAAATTTGAATAATTTAAAAATTATTCTCATTAATTAGTTTATTAATTAAAGGCAAAAGTACCCATATCGTCCCCAAACTTTACACCTGCTGTCAATTTTGTCCCTAATTTTTTTTCTGTCAATTTCGTCCCCAATATTTTTTTGCTGTCAATTTTGTCCCTAATCTTTCACATTTTGGTCAATTTTATCCTTTGCTCTTACTTTAGCCAAATATTGACGACAAAATTTATGTGGCTAACGATATATAATCTAAAATTGATAGAAAAAGATACTCGAATCCTAACTTGGATTCAAAAATAGGATGTAGTCTGTCGTTAATTTATGAAAAGAAGTTAGTCAAAGGATAAATTTGACGAAAATGTGAAAGATCGGGGACGAAATTGACAGTTGATGTAAAGTTTGGGGACGAAATTGACAGCAAAAAAAGATTGGGGATGAAATTGACAGTTGGTGTAAAGTTTGAGGACGAAGTTGACAGCAAAAAAAGTTTGGGGATGAAATTGACAGTTGGTGTAAAGTTTGGCAACGAAATTAGTACTTTTGCCTAAATTAAATAATATAAATAATTTAAGGTGGATTCATGGGTTGAGTTGGGTCAAACCTTGATTTTATGGGTCATGACCCACCTATGACCCATTTAACAAATATAAATGGGTCATTGACCTATTTATGACCCACCCACTTGTGACTCAATCCAAAACCAAACCATCCTACCCATTTTGCCACCCCTACTTTACGAAAATAAATCCTTTACATTTCCCTTCTCTACATTTTTTTTGTAGAGTATGAGAGAGAAAAGAAGAAAAAATGTAGATTCTATATATTATTTTATAAAATTCACATTTTCTCTCTCTTTCTCTTCCTTTCTCTCTATAACTCCACAAGAAATGCATAGAGAAGGAAATGCAGAGGATCCAATCTCTTATTTTACGTCTAGACCGTTATACGGATAGACGAGAAAAAATCATAATTTAATCGAAAAATAAATAAATAAAGGCTACAGCATAGTATATAGTTTTTTTTTTTGTATAAACCAAAGATATCTACCATCGAAAACAGTGACTAATTTCTTCGCTGCAAGTTCTCCACTTAAAGGTAAACGGTGGTCAAACATTGTCCATTCAATTATATATAGTCTTTAGGCCCAAACAAATACTTCATGTTTACTTTATATATGGGCTTTAGGCCCAAATTATTTGGCCCTAAACCTGAGCTTATCATAGCCCAACCCACCGGCCCATAATGAACCCAAAAATTGTCTATTCGTATTCGGTTTTTTTTTTGGACTGAGTCTATTCGTATTCGTTTGTTGATCGCTCTTCGCACCAAAATGCGGTTTCTTCAAATTTGTATGGTTGGATTCTGTTTTTCTTTCTAGCCACTTTGTACTACTTCATCAGCTACGCCTCCACTCTGATTCAAGAATCTAAACAAGTGTGGATGGTTACTTCATCGTTACCCTCATTAAACCCTAAACCTCTGGAGTTTTCTGGACTCATTTCAACTGAAACGGCGATTCAGTAGTTGTATGTATCATCTTTAATTTGTTCGTGTTTTCGTGATTGTGGATGAACCGAGGTTTGTGAGTGGAAGAGAAAGAATGGGTGGATTGAAGGGATTCGTGAAGAAAGGGTTGGGAGAGATGAGCTTCAATGCCGGCGGCGGAGTGATCAACTGGTTTCCGGGACACATGGCATCCGCCACTCGAGCCATTCGTCAACGGCTCAAGGTCGCCGATTTCGTCATCGAAGTTCGTGATGCTCGCATTCCTCTGTCTTCCGCAAACGCCGATCTTCAGCCTCAGCTCTCCGGCAAACGCCGTGTCATTGCTCTCAATAAGAAAGATTTGGCTAACCCCAATATTATGCACGTATGTTGCTCATCTGCTCTATTTATTTGCACCTGAACTCTTAATTTGTGTATGGAAGAGTAAGATTGATATTTTTCATATGACCTTCCCGATAGTATTAGGGTGTTGTATAGGCTATGTGATGATTGGTCTTATTTCCAAACTGAATAGTGAAACAAAGTTAGTTGTTGGGATTAGAATATATTCTTATGAAGCTTGCCGCATTAGACATAAGTTTGCTACATATCTGAACCTTTTTTTGTTTGTTTGGTATCAAATTCTTCTGTTATGGAGAGGCCTGGGTGAGATTTTATTACCTTTCATAAGTATCATTCACAGAAAATGTAATATAGAATAAGTTAGTTTTCCTTCTACTTATGAGCTGAGGTGCCTTTCGGTTTTGTTGTTGTAGAAATGGACTCATTATTTTGACACCTGCAAGCAAGATTGCGTTCCTATAAGTGCTCATAGCAAGAGCTCTGTTAAGAAGGTCAGTTATTGTTGTTGTGCTGTTCTCTATATTGCTCTTTGCGTTTCTGTCTCTAAATATTTTTCTTACTTAGCCGTGGTTGTGAACAGATATGTCCAAAGTTTGTTTTTCTTAATATCTATCTTAGTCCTTCCTAATGACAATAAGCATAATTGAAATCTTTTACTATTTATTATTTCAGAAATTATAAAAACCAACTCCAAAGTAGCTAGAGTTTTGAGTTGTTAGGGTAATTTTTCGTTCTACCAATTTTGTTATTTTTGGTTACTGTGTTGCCTATTGTACATATGAACATATGTTGCTATCTATTTTGCTTCAATTACGTGTAAATTACATTTTCTGCTGTCTTACTCGTCACTTCTAGAAGACATATATCATACTAACAGGAAAATGAAACTTGTTGACCTGTTCTTTTGGTTCACTTTTCATCAACTCTTTTCCGATATTTGTATCACGCAGATTTTGTTTCTATCTCGTCAATATGTCTTTTTGCTGTACAAAATTTCATATTTTACTTTTATCGTGCATGACTTACTTTGATCATGCACTAGCACTTTTAGCAATATGTTTTTGTTGTTGGTTTATAAGATTTTATGGGATTAATATATTTTGTACTAATTATAGCCCCTGTTATGATCTCTATTGTCATATTGAAGCTTCTTGATCTCGTTGAGTTCAAATTGAAGGAGGTGATTTCCAGGGAGCCTACACTCCTTGTTATGGTGGTTGGTGTTCCTAATGTTGGGAAATCAGCGTTGATTAATTCAATTCATCAAATTGCAACGTCTCGCTTTCCAGGTAAGAATTTTGCATAACGGTAGAAGATCTCCATTTTAATGATTGTCAAGCTGTTGGAATTTTTGGTGTTTTTTTTGTTGGTAATTTGGTTGCTAATAGAATGTGCTTTGGTGATGTTTTAATTTGCTTTCGTAGTGCAGGAGAAGATGAAGCGAGCTACTGTGGGTCCACTGCCTGGTGTTACTCAAGATATTGCTGGGTTCAAGGTCAAGTGATATGATTCTCATATTTTCTTTCTTCATTCTTGGTTTCCTCATTTTATATTTGCATTTGTATCACCTCCTCCACCCTTCATCTTCCTACATATAAATGCTGTTGGCCATGCTCTGAATTGTTTCCCCATTTCTTAATCCTTATACACGAATTTGGCTATAATGTTATAAGTACTGGTTCTGCATTCCTATTGATTATATTCATTTTGGATCCTGGTATTTGTTGTAGCCCTGTGGAGTTGCTTTATTTTCTGGTTGAATTTGAATGATTTCATAAAGTTGGTGGATATTGTTTACCAAAGTTTTTAAATTTTCTACTCACTCAACTGAAAACTTATAGAATTGAACGTGTGTAGATTATGAAAGGAAGCTTATAAGAGAAATGGAAATGAGAAATGTGTTATTTCTGACATTTTTTTATTTCTCTTCTGTAATATAATAAAGCATGACCATCTCCTACCAGCTTGTTGTTCCTATTATTAGTCTGTTTTGTGTATATATATTATTTTAATCATGCGCATGGTTATCTCAGACCCTGACTTGATGTCCAGATAGCACACCAACCTAGCATATACGTCTTAGATACACCTGGGGTGCTCGTTCCAAGTATTCCAGACATAGAAACAGGGTTAAAGTTGGCTCTTGCAGGTAGTATATCCATTGAAATGATCTATCTTAAATTTCATCCTCATCCTTGTCATGTTTTTTACTGTAATTTTTATATACACTCCTGGCAGGGTCTGTGAAAGATTCAGTGGTGGGTGAGGAGCGTATTGCTCAATACTTTCTGGCAGTTTTAAATACCAGAGGGACTCCAATTCATTGGAAGCACCTGAATAATAGGAGAATGGAAGGGATTCGATATGAATCTGAGGAAAAGCATGAATATAACCTGAAAAATCTTAAGCCAAAGAGAATGAATCCACCAAATAAATCTGCTGTCATCTATGTTGAGGTAACAAGCTACAATTTTCTGTAATACTTCGATCATGGGTAGTGGAACATATGTTATCATTTTACAATGCAGGAAATCTTATATGCTCCCTTATTTCAGTCGCTCCAAATTCTATCAAACTGCCCATGTACTTCAAATCCTTTGAGTGGGATTACTTTTTCTTATGATTCTTGCTGGGAGCATAGGGTGTTGATACCCGCACTGTTTTATCATTTCTGGTCGTTTTGAATACGTTAAAGTTATTACGACGCCCTTTATATAAACTGTTTTCAAATTTCAATTGCACACTGATTTTCTACAACACATGAAATTGCCGATAATTGCTTTCTATTTTTTATTTCTTTTTTGGGATGTAAATGTTAATTGCTGAACTGTTCAAAGATCATTTTTAATATCAACTAGCATGTGTCTTCTCTAGAGCACACCTATACTGCTACGTCTTATCTGAAGCTATAAATTCATTGATTTGTTTTGTGCATCATATTTACGTATCAAAGTGAACTGCCAACGTTCTTGGTTCATTCGGGTGCTGCTTTGAAACTTGTCTTATTCATATTCCATTATAGGATCTTGTAATGGAAGTTCAACGTGCACTGTATCTGACTTTAACGGAATTCAATGGCAACATAGAAGATGAGGGTGATTTAGAGAACCTCATTGATCAACAATTTGGTGCCTTGCAGAAAGCATTCAAGATACCTCACAAAGCTTCAGAAGCACGTTTAATGGTATCCAAGAAGTTCCTTACTCTATTCAGGACTGGTAAACTTGGACCTTTCATTCTTGATGACGTTCCTCATGCTCATTCTGTTTCTTGAAGATATCTTGATGCTTTCTTCCACCGTTTGTAAACTTTTTTTTAATGATAGCCTCTTTTGACCCAGCATTAATTATATTAGTCATCCGTCGCGTCATACAGGAGCAAGTTATAAGTTTTAGTTAAAAAAAAAATCTAGTGCGTGAATGGTACCAACCAAATATTATAAAGTTACTAGCTAGGTTAGGTAGAGTGAAAAATAAATGAAGTAGGAGGTGAAATGTTGGACTAGGTTTTCAGTAAAATCACCTTGTGAAGCAAAGATATAGATGTGATAAATGTTTATAGTTGTGAAATCAAGTGTGGTCGTGAGAGAATTTACTTTAGCGTGAAAAAGTATTTTTGGGTGGCCAAAAAAATAGTGAAATAATTAAGTATTTTGATTTTGACTATACCTTATTAACACAAATATACAATCACACCTTATCATTCATTTTTCAACCCTTTATCCTTGTTAAGTGTTAACCCTTATATGACTGAGGCTGATAGCCGTATGATACTCTTGTTGAATCTTGATATGGTTAGGTGACGAAGATGAAGGGTTGCTATGCTGTGGTTTTGTATATTATATAATTAAATTAAATAGTTATGAATAATTGATAATTAGTTAAATATTATAATAAAAATCGATGAAATAATGGCACTGAAATTAATTTTATGGGCTTATAGTTTTATGGGTTTACGTCACCCACAAGATGGAAAGACCCCTTAAGAACGGGATAGTTGTGATGGGACAATCTTTTACAGATCGTGAATTTCAGATTATGTCACATTATGTGATGATTAATACAAGGAAAACTTAACTATTTGGTCTTTATACTGTACTCGAAATTTTATTTTAGTCCTTGCATTTTTTTTTAAAAAATTAGTTCATATATTTTTTGTAAATATTTAATTTTTAATCTTTACTACTTAATTATGTGATAATATTATTTTTTTAAAAAGCTCTAATAAAAGAATAAATACAATATTAATGATTTATCTACTAATATCTATACTAACAATTTTTATCTTAAAGTTTTGAAATTTTAATATCTGATTTTCTTAATAGAGCAAGATTTAGATAAAATTCTTTGTATTTTTGCTTTAAGGTTTCTAGGTGACAACAATTTTATGTATAACTAATCATTATAGAATGATAATATTAAACACATTTTTTTACATGATAATCATAAAAGAGAATAGGCCAAAGTCCTATTTTGGTCATCCAGTTATGCTCAGTGTTCCAAATTGGTCCCCAAGTTATTTTTTGTTGCATATTGGTCCCTCAGTTATGCAAAACTTGGCAAAGTTAGTCCCTCCAACAGTTTCCATCTATTTTTCCGTTAAAAAAAAAAAAGAAAAAATTAATTTTTAACTCCTAAAAGTTTAAGTTTTTTGCATCAAGGACTTTTTTCTCTGTTTTGTTCGATTCTGCAACAATCTTGACTTTCTTTGTGTTCTTCTTTCTTCCATATAAATTAAGTTTGTGATTAGAGAAATCCTATAACAAGCGTATTTACCTTAATTTTTTTTCATATTATTGGTTGTCTCAATTTTTTCATATTATAACCATTTAAAAAGTATAAGGATTTGATTAAAAATAATAATAATATAGGGATTAAATTAAAAATTTAGGTACAATATGGAAATTGGAGACTAAACAATTAATTTTCTCTTAATATAATTTTGATTTGTATCGGGCTGTTGGCGCAATAATGAAATTTTATTGTCTAGTGAGCTGATTTTTGATGTTTTGTTCAGACCATGGAACTGATCATACACGTGACTGGTTTTTGTTCCTTATCATCTTTGGTTTGTGAAGGTACAAAAATGGTTGCTGAAGTGTCCATATAATTTTCATCATCAATCATAAATGCATTGCCTCTCTCTTTAGAGCTCCTGTACATTTTTAAAGACACAGTAAACACTTTTTCAGATATGTTAGGTATTTGACGCGTGATCAACATCAATATCCCTAGGATATACTCTTTACATACATAAGAATTTGTTGAACTTTAAAAAATAAAGTTTTTAAACTTGTACACCGCACTGAGTTATATTTAAGTTGAAATTGCTCTTGGTCGAGCAGGAATGACTCGTGGAAAGGAGGAAGACAGAAAGAAAAAGGCAGAAGAAAAAACTAAAGAACTCGTGTGGATGAGAAAATAATTTTTTGAAAATCTTTTTTGATGCACGTAACTTATTTAAATATGAAAAATTAATGAATTTTTTTTTATTTTTTTGATACACAATGATTTTTTTTATTTAATCATTTGATTGTGGATTATGCTTGGTGTACCACTGTATATATTACGTAGGCTTTCTTACAAGAATCTAAGCTTTGAATCATTCAATTATTATTTTATCAAAAGCATCCCTAAGAAACTAGAAAACACAAAGCCTAAAGTTCATAATAATGACATGGGGATGGCGGAGGAGAGGGAATAATGGGACTGAGATAGGGACCAAGTCTCATAAGCAATAATTCAATTAGTTTGATATATATATATATATACATAATTGGATATAGTTGGTTCGATTTTGAAAACAATTTTGATAGTTAAATCCTCTCAAATGGAGAGAAATTGAGAGGTTTTAAATGGAGATGATTCATTCCCGATATTATTGCTAAATTAAAGGATTGATTACTATTTTTTATAAATTAAAGGGACATTATTAAACATATAATTCTTTTTTTTTTGGTCATTATTAAACATATAATTCAGAGTCCGTAAATACATTTTTCCCCACTTTCCCCAATGAGTGGTGTGTATTGTTGGATTGTATTGTAAGATATCCTCTTGATGGTAATTGTAAGGAAGTTGAATTATGGTGTGAGAAAACAGAAGAAAAGTTGACTGTTGACCAAAATGGTACGCTCAGAAGTCAGAAGGCATTCAAGATACCTCACATGCCTTCCATTTCCTAATCCATAATGCCTAATGCTAATGCTTCCTCTTCCTTTTTCTCTTTCTCACTCTTTTAAGATTCTCATCTTGAAGAGTGAAGACAAAAGTGTACGTACTTTTTCTTTTTTTATTTTTAAAATTTATTTTCCAATAAGAGATTCAGAAAAATATAAATATTAGGATAACAAGTTCTTTTAATTGTCAAGTCTCATTAAATTATATTATAGAAAACAATAATTGTAATTGATCGTGTAATTCCAATACAATAATACAAAGAAGAAGAATAATTTTCGAAACTTATTGTATTAGAGAAGCGAAATGTATGCACAAAATCATATTTGTAAGATAAACTTAAAATAAAAATTCTTATCAATTTTTTTATAAGAAACTAACTAAATATATTATATAAAAACCAAACAACATTTACAAATTTTCAGAGAATTTTGAAACTAATACAACAAAGAAAACATAAAAGTGAACATTGTTGAACTTGAGGACAAAATGAGCACAAAAACAAATCCTAAACAGAATAAATCTTGAAGATTAACAAATCTTATATGGAATAAATCCTGAGGATGCAGATCATCAATAAATGTATTGTCAACAAGCTGCTTAATCTCATACTTATTGTTTACCAGAGGAGAAATCACCATCCCATGTGTAGGGGTGCGTTTGGTACGCTGTTATCTCAAATATTGTAATATATCAGATGTCGTGATATGTGATACCAAAGTACAAGATACTTGATATTTATAATACCAATGTTTGGTACGACAATAGTAGATATCAGAGATGTAAAATGCATATGTTTGGTACTCTCTTGGTGAATAACATTAATTTTCTTTAAAGTTTCGTGTTTACCCCTATTAACATATTAAAAACATATATTGATATTTTCAAAATAAATATATAAATAATTTTATAAAAAATTATATTCATTTATATTTCTTCCATAAAGTTACTTAGAGTAATCGAAATACATGATCTGGTCTTTAAATTTTAACTATTTTATATTTTTGGTCCCTAAATTTATGCTTAATTAATAATTTTTTATCATTGAATTTATACTAAATTTCTTGTTGGTCCATGAATTTTACCCAAAAAATAAATTATTAACAATTGAAATAATTCGGGGAATGAGTCAAATATTTTGATTATTCATTTACAAATTAGTTGACTCGTTATAAATTTATAATCCAAATAGTAAGTTTTAATGAAAAAAACAAATCAACAAAAAAGGATAAAATTGAAACTTTAAATAAAAAATACCCTTTACAAACCCTGTCATTTGAGATTACATAGTTTTTGTGTTGTCATCATATGACACCCTTTTTGCTATCATATGATGACAGGGTGTTATCTTGGATGTCGACATTTGACGACATCATGGCAATATCAAACGTCAGACATCCAAGATACCATAGTATATAAGATAGTGGGCATGAGATGACGGTGTACCAAACGCACCCTAGATGTCACCGACTTCCACCTACTAGAGAAGTTCAAAAACATGATCTAAATGTCACCATTAAGTAGGGCTGAACCATATCTTAACAGAAACAACATCTATAAAAGGAACACACCACATAATTATAAGGGAAAAACACTACTCAAAGAGGATATAGTTAGATCTAAGAAAAAGCACCACCAAAATTTTAGTTTTGCCAACAAAGTGCTTAAACATTAATTATACTTTCTATATATTAAAAAAACAATTTTATATAGGGTAAATTACATAAAAGGGACATGTGGTTTGACCCATTTTCAGATAAGGTCCTGTGGTTTAAAAAATGTCAGATAAGGTCCCTGTGATTTGCTCTGTTAACATAAAAAGGTCCTGAGAGATATTTCTGTCAAAATTTTGGCTAAAATACTATTTTAAGACCTCAAAAATTTTATTTTATTTTACATTAAGGTCCTTTTATTTTTAGAATAGGGATCAAAACATAAAAAAAAATTGAAATTTTGTAATGAAATTTGCCCAAAATACACAGCTTCATCTTCTTACTCAGCTCCTCCTCTTGATGATTCAACATTCGAACCATTCCCAATCTTGAGTTCACCCATCTGTTTGATAACATCCTCAAACTTCATTTCAAAATGGGGATTCTTCATTCTTGGGTTCTTCTCAAATGGATTTACTCTTCCACTATTATTATTACTAGTACTACTAATCCTCCTCCCTGTCGTATTGGCCTTAATCCACGATCCCAACCCCCTTGACTCATTTTTTCCACTTCTACGTTTCACACAAGTGTACTCATCGTGTCCCACAATCCCACAAAAATAGCAGAATAGACAGAGTCTTTCATATTTAAATTCAACCCAAATACTACCATCTACTTCACTCTTTGCCATTACTCCATCCAACACACGAGTGCTACTAACCTGGAAATCTACTAAAGCTTTCAGGAATGTTTCACCATTGGGTAAAGAGAAGATACCTATCTCTTTAGCTGGCCCCAAAACCGAAGTGAGTTTTCTCCCCAATTTCTCTGTTTTGCAATGTACAGGAAGACCCCACATCTGTACCCATATACCAACAGATTCGAATTTACCTTTCAAGTCTTCAAGATCCGGCACCGCCTCCATTGATGTTGCTTGCTAGACCTAGATTGGGAATTGAGAAAGAGAGAGAGGAACGGGAAGAAGATGAAGTTGTGTATTTTGGGCAAATTTCATTACAATTTCAATTTATTTCCATTTTTTTATGTTTTGATCCTATTCTAAAAAGAAAATGACCTTAATGTAAAAAATAAAATTTTTGGGATCTTAAAATAGTATTTTAGCTAAAATTTTTGTTAACTTTTGGACGAAAATATCTCTCGGGACCCTTTTTGTTAACGGAGCAAACTACAGGGACCTTATCTGACATTTTTTAAACCACAGGACCCTATCTGAAAATGGGCCAAACTACATGACTCTTTTGTGTAATTTACCCTTTTATATATGTAGATGCCATAGATTAATTTATCAATAAGAAAAGAAGATTATAAATTTTTTGACATAAATAATCAGATTTGTGTCGATCTAATGTTATAATAGAATCTTTACAAAAAAAAAATAGAACCAAAAATAAATTTAGACAAAAATTTCCACAAAATAAAAAGAAATTAAATAGGTTATGTTGGCTCATCATGAGTTGTAAGTTGAATGAACTAATCCATGCAAGTTCGATCATAATGGTTTAAATAAGCTAACCCAATAAATTGAGCTCATTTTAACAACTTTATATGAAAATTAAAAATGTGGCCTTATTAAATAACAAGACAAATAACAAAGATGAAAAATATGGGAAGAGAGAGGGAGAGAGAGAATTTTGTGGAACTTCTCTTTTAAAGAAAATTGGATGCAATGAGAACATATCGATTGAAGTTAAATAATGATGATGACAATAATAATAATAATAATTAAAAAACCTAAATTTGTATATATATATATATATATACATATATATATATATAGTAGATAGTAGATATCAATAATTTTTCGGGACAATTGGCCCCTGAAAAAGTATCTTTCCCCTCTTTTTTTTTTTNCGTTTAGGCCCGTTTTTAAACGGGCCAAATTTTTTAAGCCCAAGCCCGCCCATTTAGCGGGCGGGTCGGGCCGGCCCGAGGGCCTAAGCCCGTTTTGACAGTGCTAATCACTATAATGTATGCTGAATTGCGAATTTGATCATGTAACTTTGATTCAGGTCTTAAATTAGTTTTATATTTTTTTTGTCTCGAATTTAGTCATGTAGCTTTGCTCTAGGTCCCAAATTAATCATACATCTTTTTTTGTATCAGTTTTGGTCCCATATATTTTGAAAACCTCCCACCGTTAGTCCTTTGTCCATTTTAAATTACAGTTTAGTTCTAAAAACTTCAAGTCCCTTTCACTTTAGTCTCTAACTATCAAAATGAAAGTGAAAGAGCATCCCTACAGATTCTCAAACCTTACATCTTGGTCCCTAATCCATGAATTCTTCATGAAATGGAATAGAAATGCAAAAACAACATAAATTAAAGCTAATGACAGAGAGACCAAAATTGAAAATGCAGAAAATTTAAAACCCACTGGAAAATGCCCCAAACTCGTCGTCGGATACATAAATCGCCGAAAAACTCAAGAACTCATCCAAAAACCCCAATCCTCACTGAAATCTCACTCAAATAATCGCCCTCAAATGCTTTAAGAAAGAATATTCGAAAATCCAAACTTTTGAGGAGGGAGGTGGTAGAAGAAAGTTTGGATTTTCGAAAATTCTTTCTTATATTTGATGGAGTTTATTTGAGTGAGATTTTAGTGAGAATTGAGGTTTTTGGATGAGTTCTTGAGTTTCTCGGCGATTTCCAACGTTTTTCGGCAAGTTTGGGGCATTTTTCGGTGGGTTTTAAATTTTTTGCATTTTCAGTTTTGGTCCCTCTGTCATTTGCTTTAATTTGTGTTGTTTTTGCATTTCTTTTCCACTTCATGAAGAATTCATGGATTAGGGACCAAGATGTAAGGTTTGAGAATCTTTAGGGATGCTTTTTCACTTTCATTTTGATAGTCAAAGACCAAAGTGAAAGGGACTTGAAATTTTCAATACTAAATTGTAATTTAAAATGAACGGAGGACTAATGGTGGGAGATTTTCAAAACATATGAGAGCAAAACTGAGACAAGAAAAGACATAGGACTAATTTGGGACCTGGAACAAAGATACATGACCGAATTCGAGACAAAAAAATATATAAAACTGATTTAGGACTTGGAGCAAAATTACCGGACTAAATTCACACTTTGACGTATAATGTATATATATTAGAAGAGACAATACCCATGATAGTTGTTAATCAATCAATTACCTTATATAAGTGAAGGGATATGCAAATTAAATGCAATTTTTGGAATAAAAAAATTAAACAAGCAAATAAGATGTAAAATAAA
>QANZ01048224.1:8477-34246 GCA_003254925.1 Chamaecrista fasciculata
ATTTTTCCGTTAAAAAAAGAGGAAAAATAAACTTTCATCCCCAAAAGTTTTATTTTCTTATATTAAGGTCATTTTCTTTTTATAATAGGATCAAAACATAAGAAAATGAAGTAAATTAAGATTTTATGTGAATTTACCCAAAAACACAAAATAAATCTCTCTCTCTCTCTTCTTGCGCAAATCAGTCTCCTCCGCCACCGCCGACGACCTCTTCTACAACGGCCAGCTCTTACCTCTCCATCTCTCCCCTCGCATCAACATGCTCCGAACCCTCCTCTCCTCCTCCTCCACCGCCGCACGCGACTCCTCCGACAGCTCCAACGACCTCTTCGCCACCACCACCGATCAAAAAGCTGTGTTGAATGAGTGCTATAAGTAATCAGTTTTAATGGCCAAGATAACATCAAATTTCGCCTACATGGATATGGTGCGTGAACCTATACGCACCATTCTTTATTTCACCTCGCGCTCCTTTTTCGCCATTACCTATTTTCGCTAATGGGACAGTCACCTTCCACCGCCGCTGCCGCGCCGGACCTCATTCTTCGGTCAAATCGGTTTGATTTTCGTCCTTGGGCAGCCGATGTCGACGATGATTCCGATTCCGTTACTGATGATGCTCAATTTGTTGATAACTCAACGGAAATCCGCGACTATATCGCCAATCTTCCCGATGATTGTTTGGCCAAAGTTTTCCAATTACTCAACTTTGTTGACCGGAAACGATGCTCTCTAGTGTGCCAACGGTGGCTGCGTGTGGACGGTCAAAGTCGTCATCGACTTTCCCTAAATGCTCAAGAGGGATTGCTAGATTTCGTTCCTTCTCTGTTTATTCGATTCGACTCCGTCACGAAGCTTGCCCTGCGATGCGACCGCAGGTCCACCAGCATAAGCGACGACGTTTTGATTCTGATCTCGCTCCGATGCAAGAACCTCACGCGCCTCAAGCTTCGTGGTTGCCGCGAGATCTCTGAAATCGGAATAGCAGGCCTCGCCAGGAATTGCAAGGCCTTGAAATTGCGCAAGAGAGAGAGATTTATTTTGTGTTTTTGGGTAAATTCACTTAAAATCTTAATTTATTTCATTTTCTTATGTTTTGATCCTATTATAAAAAAAAGGACCTTAATATAAGAAAATAAAACTTTTGGGGATGAAAGTTTATTTTTCCTCTTTTTTTAACGGAAAAATGGATGGAAAATGTTAGAGGGATCAACTTTTTCAAGTTTTGCATAACTGAGGGACCAATATGGAACAAAAAATAACTGGGGGACCTATTTGGAACAAGGAGCATAACTGGGGGACCAAAATAGTACTTTGGCCAAATAATAATAAACAAATTTAGTGATTCATCTTATTCATCCTATTAACTAGAAACAATGGTCTTTTTTCATTTTTGCTTAACCTATTCACAAACAATAGAAAATGAACAAACTTAATGAGTTGGAGATGGAACAAAGAACGTCAATAACAAAGCAGAGTAAACAAAACATGCAAGATGATGATGGAAGACGAATTGCTTATGTGTGGCTGTGGCTTCATCCAAAAAGCAGATTTTTGTGACACGTGGGCATGAATTTAAAGATAGCAACCAATAACACATGCCCACGTGTCACAAAAATCTGCTTTTTGGATGAAGCCTCAGCCACACATAAGCATGTGGCCACGTGGTTAACTTGAAACCAGTGGTGCATGATACACAATTACTCAAATACCCTTCCAATACAATCCCTCCATTTCGGAATAACCAAACCTATTCTAGTAATTTCACACATCATCTTCTTCCTCCAGCCTCACTCACTCACTTTCTCTACTGTTATGTTCAGTTTGATAGTTATAACAAAAAACACAAAATTTAAAAATAAAAAAAATGAACTCCTTCATTCTCTCTTCTTCTTCTCCTTCTTCTTCTTCCACTACCATTATCGCTCACTCCCAAAACCCTAATAACCAGATCTTCAAGTTCAATTTCAAAATCCCCATTCTGCCCCTCCATTCCTATTACAACCATTCCACTCTCAATCCATCACCATATTGTTCACTCAGTGACTCATCGTCGTCGTCGAATCTCGATGCCGCCGTGCTCGTCGTTCGCCGGCCGGTGAAGGAGTTTTCCGACGAGGACGGCGGCGATGACGACGGCGCAACAAAGGCTTCGGCGGCGATCGATGCGGGGCTGTCGGAGTTTGCGAAGAAGATGCCGATGTTTGAGCCGGCGGAGAGAGTGGAATCGGAGTCCAAAGAGAAGATGCTGATTGTGAATTTGGACTTGACGCTGTATCGTGCTAAGGTTTTGACTAGGAATTTTCGGTATGAAGAAGCAGAGACAATGCTTTGCAAGGTATATATATATATATCTATATATATGGTGTTTCTTCTTCATATTGATACGATAATTAATACTGCTATCGATTTGGCCTGAGTTATCTAGCTGTTCCTTGTTAGGGTTTCGGGTACATGGACGGGGGAGACAGGTTTTCTGGTTAGGGAGCGATATATTCTTTTGGCCAAAATCTTATTTTGGTCCCGAAGGTTTACCCAAAATTTTGTTTTAGTCCCTAATATTTTTTTAAGAATTTCGGGTTTGAGAGGAGAGCAATATGGTTACATTCGATAGTTAGGGATTAATTATGAAACTTTTAGGAAAAATTAAAGACCAAAACGGAACAAAAAAAATGTTAAGCACCAAAATGGAACTTTGGGTAAACATTAAGGACCAAAATAGGATTTTGACCTATTTTTTTCTCTATATATTATTTTTTGATAAAAAAAAAGTTTAGGTGAGTTGGGTCCTACCGAGGCTAGGGCATGACTCTATGAGCGCTTATGAAGGTACTTACAGCCTACTAACAAGGCCCTCAGATCGCAGCTCACGACCTTATGGGTTATGAGCCGACTCCTTACCAACTGGGTCAACTTTTGTTAGCTTTCTCTATATATTATCAATATTATAAGGTAAAATATATAAGTTGGATAACAAAAATATAAAACGTATAAAAGAATGTAAAGAGATAATGAGATTAGAGGGATAATAGTATTTAAATTTATCAAAATATTAAATAATAGAAAATGATGAGTCATGGTTAATATTGAAGATTGGTAAATCAAACCTTACTTCACAATCTTACTTCACTAGAATCAAGTTNCACTGGAATCAATTTAAATATGAAATAAAATATGCATATATATATGTATATTAATAAATATCTATTTTAATTTGGGGGGCAATTTCCTTCATTCTTCATAAACTTTCTAACACATATAATAGGTTATTTGAAATTATTCCCAATTTGTTTACATGGTTGCTAGTCATAATTCTTATTGATGGTGAACTTCTAGAAATCTAGAAATTGGGCAATTTGGGATTAATTTTGATTGTGTGTTTTGTTTACAATCTGAATTGAAGTGCATAGAAAATTGGCCTGAAGATGGTCGACCTTATGTGGCTTTGGGGAAAGTTTTAAGCAAGCAATCAAAAACAGCTCAAGCAAGAGAAGTATACGAGAAGGGTTGCCAAGCAACTCAGGGAGAAAATGCTTACATTTGGCAGGTTAGCATTACATTTATTATTTTTTTTTTCTGAGCGAATTGATGATTGGTCCCTTGAAGATGATCTCAATTTAATTTTTGAAATGTATAATTATAAGATTTTTAGTCCTTATGATATGTAATTACAATCAATTTGTTCTTTTTGTTCATAGATTAGTTCAAATTTGAGAGTGTATATGATTGTTTAACACCAATGTTACATGTAATATTTGGAACCACATCAGTTTTGTCATTAAATTTCATTTAGTATTTTTAACAAAATGATTAAATTGATTTTAATTAGATCCTTTGGGACTAATGGTATAATGTTATTTTCAGGAATTAAGTTGAGATATTTATCGTCTTTTAGGAATTAAATCGTTAATTTACTCTTTGTGTATATTATTTATATATATATATATATTTGCATGGGATCATTGGTATTCGTGGTTACAGTCTATGGTTGGGCCAAAACCAATATATTTTTTGGTGGTTTAATAATTTGCAGTCTACGTTTGAACTTTGAATTAGTGGTCTAAGGCTCCAAACTTATAGGCTAAGTTTAAAGTTAGACTTCAGTTAATCTAAACGTATAATGTTTCAGTCACATTAAAAATTGAGTAGTGTCTAAGCCCATAGGCTAAGCTTGAACTTGCTTTTCTGTTTTAATATTTTATTTTTACCGCTTTCATTAGTAAAGGCATTTTGACCTAGCAGCCACATTTTCTGCATATTTGCTTTATCAGGGAAAAAATGTTCAATCCAGGGAAATAAAAGTGCAACATAATAAAAGAAGACAGAGAGAATGAAAACAGAGTGTATATATAAAATTAGGAGATTTTTATTTATTTTTTGATCAAAATTGAGAAATGACAAGTATACAAATTTATTACCGGTTAAATTGCACCAAGACCCCTGAGTTTTTAGGTTAGGGGCAGAAAATACCCTTGAGTTTTAAAACTTGACAGTCAGACCTCCTGTCGTTTCCAACTGTGCTCACTTAGGACCCTTGAGTTTTAAAACTTGATAAACAAACCTCCTGAGCTTTCAACTTTGTTCACTTAAGACCCTTGAGTTTTTTTAAAAAATGAGGTTATTTAGAAGTCTTAAGTGAGCAAAATTGTAAGTTCATGGAGTCTATCTGTCAAGTTTTAAAATTCAAGGGTCCTAAGTCAGCACATTTGAAAACTTAGGGGATCTTTCTGTCAACTTTTAAAACTCGGGTATTTTCTGCTCCCAATTTAAAACTCAGGGGTCTTAGTGCAATTTACCCATTATTAAATTATGTTCTTGAGCCAACCTGGGCTTTTTTACTTCAATTGGCCCAAATGTTAGGTGTGTTCTTATACCAAATAAGTTGGGTTAAGACTTTAAGTATGTATACCTTGCTCGAGACCAGCCTAGCTCACAAACACCTCTAAGATTACATTTTCTTCTGTAACTTTGAACTCGGTATTACCAATTTCTTCCGGTTACTACATGCTTTTTGATTTGATATTGTCATATTGACATCCTAGTAAGAAGTTTGAGGGGAAGTCTGGGATTTCAGAATTGCAGGCATAGCTTGTACTGTTTGCCTCTTCTTGTGCACTAATTCAAGGCATCTAACTGGACTGAATTAAGATCCTTCTCTCTCAGTGATTTATCTAATCATTAGGGCTGATACTGAAAATTCATGTGTACGCATCCTAAAATATCTGCGACAATAATTCATGATTATGCCCATGGCTGACCATTAGCTTAGCTATTCTTATACATATTATCTAGGGACTAAAATGAAAACTTTAAAAAAATTTTGGGCATAATCATTAGCTTAGATAATATGTATCCAGGGACCTATATGTAATTTTTTGGGGTCAATATGTAATTTTTTCAAAATTTATTATGGTTAAAATTACAAAATAGCTCCAAAGGGTACCAAAGTGTTAATGGAGAATATCACAGGGTACCAAAGTGTCAGGTTTCAAACCACAGGATATCAAAGTGAAATAGGGTCAAACCACAGGGTACCAAAGTGTAATTTACCCTAATTTTTTTTAATTATAATTCATCTCACCTTAAAATCATGGGGTTTCCAAGACATAGCTATGCCTAAATTGATTTCTGGCATGCCGAGGACCTTCCAGGATGATGAGACTAAACTGAACCTGACATAGAGAGTAATTCATCTGCTAACATAAGAATTGACTGCGTCCAATACTATGGTATATTAAATTTTGACATTTGTGAAGTCTCTTGAAACAGTGTTGGGCTGTTCTTGAAAAGAGGATGGGAAATATCAGGAGAGCAAGAGAATTATTTGATGCTGCTACAGTTGCTGATAAGAAGCATGTTGCTGCTTGGCATGGATGGGCAGTTCTAGAGCTTAAACAAGGAAATATAAAGAAGGCAAGGAACTTACTTGCCAAAGGTCTTAAACATTGTGGACAGAATGAGTACATATACCAAACACTTGCACTGCTAGAAGCTAGAGCTAATCGGCATCAGCAGGCCCGATATTTGTTCAAGCAAGCCACTAAGTGTAATCCTAAGAGCTGTGCTAGTTGGCTTGTAAGTTTTGATTGTCTATATTTGGTTAATGTATTCTGGATTGAACTTCCATGTAATGCATGCAAACCTATCTAATTATATTACTTCATCAGGCTTGGGCACAATTTGAGATGCAACAGGAGAACAACCGTGCTGCTAGACAACTGTTTGAGGTGATATTTGATATTACCTATTATGGCAGTTTGGCTTTCAGATTCCCTTCTAACCAAAATTGGAATATGTCGATATAACTTATGTTCCTTTTATTCTTGTGCCATCTACAGAAAGCCGTAGATGCTAGTCCTAAAAATAGGTTTGCTTGGCATGTATGGGGGATTTTTGAAGCTAATATGGGCAACATTGACAAGGGAAAGAAACTTCTTATGATTGGCCATGCTCTAAATCCAAGGGATGCTGTCCTCCTTCAGTCTCTTGCATTGTTAGAATACAAGCACTCTACTGCAAATCTTGCTCGGGTTTTGTTCAGGAGAGCATCTGAAATAGATCCAAAGCATCAGGCAGTTTGGATTGTAAGAAATATCTCCACTAGGATCTCATCAACTTTAATTTGGGGATCTTTGTATCTCTCTACCTTTCCTCTAAGTTCATTCATGCTGTGATACAGACTTGCAGAGCTAATTGTGTTTTAAAATGACTTAATATGTTCATTGACGCCACATTTCGTCATAAACACGCTATTATTGTCTTTCTCGACTCCTTAATAAAGTTTCAAACGTTATACTAATTAGGAAGTTGGGGAACATATGCAGGCTTGGGGTTGGATGGAATGGAAGGAAGGAAACATAAATACAGCTAGAGCATTATACCAAAAAGCTTTATCGATTGACTCAACCAGTGAAAGTGCTGCGCGGTGTCTACAGGTAACAAGCGACTTTTGTTTAATTGAGTTGATCAATGCATTTTTTTAGGTTAATGACACAGAAGGTCTCTGTGGTTTGAGGTATTTCGAGATCGGGTCTTTGTGGTTTGAAAAGTTGCAATTTAGGGACTGAGGTTTGCTGGGTTAGCAAAAAAGGGCCCTTCGTCCAAAATTTAACAGAAATTGGGCTAAAATACCGTTTTAAGACCCTAGCTATTAATTTTACTCCTTGTTTCTATGAGAGATTTTGATGCAAAAACCTAAAATTTTCAGGGACTATGACTCTGGCTATTGAAAAAATGGTTGAATATAATTGCAAAAAGATCCCTTAAATTTTGTCAAATCAGAAAATTTTCAATAGCCAGAGTCAAAGTCCTTGAAAAGTTTCTGTTTTTGCATCAAAGTCCCTCCCTCATAGAAACAAGTAGTCAAATGCATAGAAAATTCATAGTTAGGGTCTTAAAATGGTATTTTAGCCTAATTTTCCGTTAAGTTTTGGATGGAGGGTCCTTTTCATCTAACTAAGCAAACCTCAGTCCCTAAATTGCAACTTTTCAAATCACAGGAACCCGATATCGAAATACTCCAAATCACAAAAACCTTCTATGTAATTTACCTTTTTTTACGACTATTTACAGCAACTGCATGCTCATACAGGCTTGGGGTGTTCTGGAGCAGAGGAATGGTAATCTGTCAGCCGCTCGCAGATTGTTTAGATCTTCATTAAATATAGATTCTCAGAGTTATGTGACCTGGATGACTTGGGCATCAATGGAGGAAGATCAAGGAAATCCTGTACGTGCTGAGGAGATTCGTGACCTCTATTTTCAGCAGGTAATTTCCTGGGGAATACACAGTTTGCAAAAATTCGGTAGACTGAACTAATTGGGACACACAATCTTTAAGTTTAAGATTATAAACATAATTAGAACTATTTTTAAAAAATAAATATATTTTAGTATGTGGTTTGAGAGTCCAGCAACAGAATTTCTCAAACTAATGCTTAAACCTAAGAAACCTACTTAAGATTATTGACCAAGTCTGTTTAAGAATTTTGTCAATTGCCATGACTACTGCTTCAACCAAAAAAACCTCTTAACTTTATGACCTCCATATGCTCATTTTTTAGGGTTAGTAATATTGAATTGCTTCTCATATGCTCATTTTTTCCTGTGTTATTATTAAATCATGCAATCCTTTTTGGTCCTCTATCATACCAAATGAGAAAAAATAAGATGCAAAGATTTAAACTTCAGTGTTTTTGTTTTTCTCTTCTCAACTCAATGAAGGTAGCTAATTTCCTGGAATACTTTTCCTTCCATGCAACAGCNCCTGTGTTATTATTAAATCATGCAATCCTTTTTGGTCCTCTATCATACCAAATGAGAAATAAGATGCCAAGATTTAAACTTCAGTGTTTTTGTTTTTCTCTTCTCAACTCAATGAAGGTAGCTAATTTCCTGGAATACTTTTCCTTCCATGCAACAGCGTACAGAAGTTGTTGATGATGCTTCGTGGGTAATTGGATTTTTAGACATTATAGACCCAGCCATAGAAAGCTTGAAGAGACTCCTAAAGCTGGATGAGAATTTGTACAGCACGCCACCGTCACCGGATTCTTTGCGAAGAATCATAGGAACAAATGATTATAGCATTGATTCAGAGTCAGCTAGTGCATCTTCTAGCAGCTTTGATGTTAATGGTTCTGATAGTGAAAGTTGTTTTGATGTGGATACTTTCGTTAAGCAAAGGTTATCCTTAGATACATCGAAGCTCGAAATTCAGTTGGGAAATCCTGGAAATTCTATCTTTAAGAGAAATATTTCTCCGAGAAGAATATGGAGATCAAACAACAGGCTGCCAAAGTCTAATATTACAGCATAGTCTACTGTGTAGTTTAGGGTGGGCTTTCAGCCATACAGATCTGTGTTGAAACAACATACAGCATTGTACATCTCCATCTTCTGGTGAAAAGTGAAAACAGAGTATTGTAAGAAACAACTTGTAAAGATAACGAATTAATTTGTATGAACTTTTTTCTCTAAATGTGCTTATATGAAGCATAGTGAGAGTAAAGCAGCTCCAAAATTATTGAATTGTATTATTTCCCCGTTTCAATTGTAAAGCCACTTATATGATAAGTAAGAAAGAAAACAGATTAATGATATATATTTAGTTGCTCTGATTATTTCTTTGAAGCAGTTTTTATTGATTTGTAAGCTTCATGATTCTCTCATGTGAGACACAGAATTAGAACTCTTGTTTCTCTCAGTATTCATGGTAAATTAGGAATTTAGCACAGGGTAGAGTGGAAACCTATACCCAACTTTCATTTATGATCTGTTAGTATTTCGATATATTAGACCATTTTTTTAGTTGTCCACCCAGCATCTAGAGTTTTATCCGGTCTAATTTGAATTCGACATGTGTCGCGGACTTAGTTATAGTAGAAGAGTCTCTTAAATGATACCATTTTTGTTATAAAGTTTGGTATCATTTAACTATATTTATAAAGTTTTGAATCCAAAATCTTACTTAAATGATACCAAACTGCTTAACGATTCAATATGGGATATTTGAAAAGGGGGTTTACAGTTCAGAAAGAAAAACAATTCTAATATTACCATTGAAGTTGTCAATCACTAGTGAAAATCATGATAAGCTGAGTCAAGTGAGACTTAAAATTACGGTTTCATCAACTGCAAGAAAATATGGCAAGAAAAGATAAGAACAAAAGAAGGCAGCTGAACACAATAACATGATTAATTAGCTTAATATAGCCCTAAAAATCTCTAGGGTCAACAAACACATTTCCTAGATCTCCCTTCATCAGCAGCTCATCCTTTTGGTAAGTATGGCTAGAGAGCCTTTTGATGTACCAAAGGTCCTCAATAAATGACATAGAGGCATTTTTAGGGACAAGACTTACAAGAGGATCACCCAACCCTAGCTCACTTATAATCACTTTACATCCCTTCATGTTTTCTCCCAATCTTGAAGTAAACCTCCATATGGATTCCATGAGCTCCCCAAGGTTGTCACCTTCTCCATGAATACCATACATGAAGAGAAACCCAAAAGGCCTAGACATTGATGAACCACTCACTAGCATTCTTAGACAAGGGAAAATCTTGTCTCTTGCATGATTTAAAGTGGTATGAAGAAACCCAAGTGGTATGAAGAAACCCAAGTGGTGAGGCTTCCTAATTTGAAGCTCATAATTATTACTATTATTAGCTTCATATTCACAAGCATTGTTCCATAGGCTAAAGATGACCCAATTAGAGGTTGGAGCTTCAATATTGAACCAACTATTAGCTTCATCTTTGTAGTAACAAACCCATGTGCCTAGGCTGAGCTTCTCCTTCAAAATAGCATCCATGTCTGTTGGAAACAAGTCTTTCTCCTTCAAGCTTCTTCCATACAAAGAAATTGCTTGATCTGTGCTAAGTTTGTCTATTTTTATGTGCCTAATGAACCTCATTGAGGTATTCTTTGTTGGGAAACTACTTGTGGGATGAACAAAGATGATTAGTGAGCTGAGGTTAAAGTAGTTGCATTTGATTGTGAAAAGTTTTTTAGAGGCATCATTTTTCTTCTCTGTGGCTAGTTGTGTGTACTCTGCTCCATTTCTCACCATCCATTCTTCAATGGAATTGATAAGTTTGCTCCCAACACCCTTTCTCCTGAAAAAGAGAGATTTAATTTTATAGCTTTGAGCACTTGCATATATAATTAATATCACTAACACACATTTGAGGTGAATTTTAAGGAACTTTTAAGGGATAGGTCAATTTAGTACCATTCTTAATCATATAGTATATTTCATCAACAAAATAATTCCATTTTCTTTTTGAAAGTCAAACTCCAAATGACTAACTTGATTCAAAGAAAGGATTGGGTCTTTAAGTTCTCTTAGTCAGAGATACCACCTGAATAAAATTTGAATATACTTTTAGTTATAATAACTACAAAAGAAATTAAGATGTTCATATATCCCAATACAGTTAGATGGGTATTTTATATAAAGCCCTTGACTTGTTAATTTAAAGAAAGAGAGAGAAAAAAGTTCAATATATATTAAAATAGGATAAAGAAAGTGAATATCACCGATAATCAGAAGAAACCCTAAGGCCTAGTATGGAGCCTATCTTCAAGGTTGAACCAGATTTAGTCCCCACACTCTTAATGCATCCCCTAACCACTCCTACAAGCTCCCCATTTTCAAGCAGTTCAGCAACCTGTAGGTCATTATCAAACATATTATCAGTCAATATATATATATATAGCCTACACAAAATAGCTATCTATTCATAAAAGTATGTGCTTTTACACTACTCATTCTTGCTGCTATGTATGTATATATGGACAGTGTGAAGATGCTTATTGGATGGATATATATATATATATGTATATGTATATGCATATATAGTATTGAAAAAAGAAAGATTATCATAGTTACCCACCAACATAACATGAAGGGGATAGAACCTAATCCTAGATAAAGGGTCACCCATTATCATGTTTGTGAAAATGGAGACCCTCTTTTTATTCCCTAAATTCTCAATCTCTGGGTTCCTCTCAAGCTTCCCCACCACTTTATTATCTCTATTTTCATCAAATTCTCTCACAAGAAATTTTCTTTCTGTGCCCTCCTTCCCCATGTTTCTACTCTCTTATTGCCTAAAAGAGCAAAGCAACTAATGAACCTCTTGCACCCTTATACATATGTATATGTATATGTATATATATATATTCATACATGGTGAAGATTCATTCATTGATTGAGTGGATTTTTGTTTATTTTGCTTTCATTTTTCAGAGTTCACATTCTGTGTGTGTGGTGTATTGTGAATTCTGTGTGTGTGGTGTATTGTGACTTTTGCCCAAATTCCATTATGTAGTTTACAGAACTTACTTGATGACCCCATTGAAAATATATTTTAGAGTAAAAGTTATATACATATGTATCTCTCTCTTGGTTTTATTACACTTCCATGAAACTAAACCTACACTATATTACTAATCTATTTGGGATATGAAGAACATCAAGTTGGCTTAGTGATCTTTTACCTAGATTTGAGTGGATCTGATGAAGATGTCTACAAAATATGAACATAATGGCTTAGAGAGGGGGCCTAAATATATGAAGTATCTATGATGTCTAAGTTATATTGGGATTATTGGAGTATAACTCTAGAGTAAGGTTGAGAAAAAATAAGAGAATTTATAGCAATTAGTTCAGCGAAGTTTGATTACTCATTATATCTCGAGATTCTCTCTAAATTGTGTTGAGAGAATTTAAAATATATTAGGGTTCGTTGATGTATATGCATGGGTCCCACCAATGAGCCGTTCTTGGTGGACGAAAATTCCACGCGGAGGCACTCATGTAAGGGACAATCGTTCCACACATGAGTGATTGAAGGTAGGAATGACAATGGATGAGTACCTATTGAATTTTGTATTATCTAAATCCGAAAATTACCCTATACTTACATCTTATCTGAATCTGAAAATTTACATAATATTTGAAATTCACCTAATATTTGAAATACCCCAAATATTTAAAAAATAAATATTGAATAATTGATGTTTATATTCAATATCTAATATTAATACCCAATATCCATCATCCGATATTATATATAAAAATGAAAATTTTCGTATATTTTAATTATATTAATATATATTAAATTATTAATATTTATGTATAATATAATAAGTCATATTATGATCTTAAATCATATTATATTTAAATATATCATGTATTAAGTGTCCTATTTATCTATTCATATTGAACAAATATACTTATATTTATTGTCATTTTTAATTAAGGGTGGCCAATTAAGACGACGACGACAATAACCTCCAAAGCCTTTTTTCACTAAGTGGGGTCAACTATATAGATTAATTGACGGCAACGCGTTCTATCCTTGCATATGTCGATTGTTAGATTATTAATAGATAAAACTTTTTGGATAGTTTCGTCGATAGTTTTTTTTAGTCTTTCCCTTCTCTGAATTATAGGATATTTAACTATTTAATCAATTTTACGTACCAAAGCCTCCATAGGTCTTCTTTATACATGCCGAAGACATCTACTCAAAATATATATAGAAATATATACACACTATGGTTGACTGCCTGAGCCGTCGACGTATATAAGACTAACACTATTTTCTCATAATTATGCATTTATTACTTATAATTATAGTTTGATTTCTATTCTGCAAAAAGAAAAAAGAAACGAAACATTACACAATGGGAACAAGCACATTGAAAATGGTGTTATTACCAATTTTCTTGCACTTATTATTTTTGCATAGTAAAAGAAGGCTGACAATGTTGGTTGAGGAGAATATATTCCAGTATATATGTATACTTATCAAACTAGGGCTACCCCACAATAATGGAGCAATAGCCTCTTAAAATGATACAGTGAATCTTTGGGATGATTTTCATATTTATGTTCACATGTTCTGTCACCTCAACACTATGTACGAGAGGCTTCTATATGTATCTTTAGAATATCATCCCATGAATGAAAAAATTATTATGTTAATCGTTGGCCAAAAATAAAAAAAAGTTTGGTCTAAGTGTAAATTTGGTCTTATATCTTTTATTCAATTTTTAATTTAGTCTTATATGTTGTACTTTAGAATCCATATATTTGCAAAAGGTTCCAATTAAGTCTTATATCTTTTAGTTATGTTGGAGAATTGATATATATCGTATCTTTACAAAATGTTCTACCATTAGTTCCACTAATCTAAAGATGTAAGACCAATTTTGCACTTGACCCAAATATGAGATCACATTTGCAACAAAAAAAAATGAGATAAAATTGAGACTGACCAAAAGATATGAGATCAAAACTGTAATAAAAATAGATACATGACTTAATTGTGAATATGAGACTAAATTAGCACTTTGGCAAAAAAAAAAAAATCAATAACTTAATCTGCCAAATATCTTTAATGACAATCAACCCTTTGTTCCTAAAAAATACAATGATACCATTATAAATCTAGTCTATCAAATAAGCCAATATAATCCATTAATCCAATATCTATTTATGGTATTAATTGAGAATTATTTTTTTAATAAATCAATAACTTAGTCCATAAAATATTGTGAAACTCCCAATTTAATTCTCAAAAGATTATAAGATTTAATCCAAAAATTTCATTACAACTAATTGGTCCTTATGTTAATTGAACTAGTTAAAATCTAATGACAAATTTAACTGTTAATTTTATTTTTTAAATTATTAATCACATCAAATTTAGAGCTAAAAGTAAAAAAAAAATCCTGAAAGTATAGTCTCAAACTTATTTCTAAGATGCAATTTGACCTCATTTGTTAATGGTTTCAAAAGAGCAGAGAAAGATCTTCAAGAGTTCACATATAGTGAGGAACTCGCACATTCGGACTTGAACGAGAGATATATGATAAACTCCACTTGTTTGACCATAAAACAAGCGGCCCACTTTCAAAATTCAATTTGACCTTATTTGTTGACAGTTCCGACTAGCTAGATAGAGAAAATATTCGTCAAAGTAGCATGTAACTCTGAATTTGCCATTTTTGAACTTAAAACGAGAGATATATAACCATATTTATCAATTTGGGACCAATTTGAAGAATTATGGAAATATGTAGAACTAGTATGAAACAAATAAAACATTTTGAGCCAATTTGAATTCTATATCATATATTTTGGACCAATTTGAGGTTTTGACCTAAATATATATTTGAAACAAAACATCTGGGAAACTGTAAGTGTGTAACTTTTTTTCTTATCGATCTGATTAAGTTAAACCTCCCTCTCTTTCTCTCTCTAATTAAAATATAAATAAATAATAAATTAAGTGTCATTAATTAATATATATACACATTTAAATATATAGGTCAAAGCTTCAAATTAGTTCCAAATGTATGAGGTAGATTTCAAATTAGTCTTAAATATTTCATTTGTTTTATATTGGTTCTACATATTTCCATAATTTTTCAAATTGGTTCCATATTACCAAATGTAGTTATATCTCTTTCGTTTCAAGTTTAAATGTGACGAATCTAGAGCTAAGAGTTACTTTTGACAAATCTTTTCTCTATCTAATAGGTGTCATTAACAAATAAGATCAAATTAGGTCCCAAAAGTGGGCTACTCATTTCACGTTCAAACAATCAAGGTTGGTCATATATTTCTCTCGTTTTGAATGCGACGATTTTACAACTATATATATGTTAACTCTTGAAAAGTTTTTTCATTGTCTAGTTTGACACAATAAAAAATGAGCTCATAAAAAAACCATGCTCTAAAAGTAGATTTAAGGCTAAAATTAAAAAAATCTCAAACCTACTTTCGAAATGCAATTTGATCCCATTTACTAATGATTACAACTAGGCAAAGATAGATATTCAAGAATTAACACTTAATGTTAAACTCGTCGTATTTAGACTTGAAACGAGAGGTATATGATAAACTTCGCTTGTTTGACCATAAAACAAGCCGTTGACCTTCAAAACTCAATTTAACCTCATTTATTGACATTTCTAACCAGATAGAGAAAATACTTGTCAAAAGCATTACTAACGCTAAATTTATTATTTTCAAACTTAAAATGAAAAAAATATATAATCGTGGTCATCAATTTTGGACTTGTCGATCCAATCTGAGTAAGTTAAACCCCTCTCTCTCTCTCCAAGCTAAGGGACTAAGTAATAGTGTTCTCTAGCTGTTGCCTTTACTGAGTCATGGAGCTTATCATTGCACTGTCCTTCAATCTATGTATGATGCAGAGATAACTCCATGAAAGCAACTTTAAACGTGTAAAAGTCCAAATCATGTACGTACCCTTCAAACATCGGTGTCTATAAATAGCACTTAGATTCCTCTTTTTTTATTTCCTGTTATTTTAGAAAAATGAAGAATCACGAAGCTAGCATATATTCCATTAATAACCATGCAGGTTTACATTTATTGGAACATGGATAATATAATATTAGCTTGTAGTAAAGTTATCCTTTACTATTTTTTAAAGGATAAAGTGCCTTTTTTGTCCCATAACTTTGGCAAAGGTTTCAATTTGGTCCCATAACTTTTTTTGTTGCAATTTTGGTCTCATAACTTCCAAAAACGTCTCACCGTTGGTCCCAAGCTTATTTCCATATGTCCCATAACTTCACCCATATTTGTTACATCATCATCCAACTCAGTATGTTAGATCATCTTTAGCGGCAGATAATGGATGAAAATCAGTATTGGGACCAACGGTGAGACGTTTTCAAAAGTTATGGGATCAAAATTGTAACAAATAAAGTTATGGGACCAAATTGAGACCTTTGCCAAAGTTATGGGACCAAAATTGCAACAAAAAAAGTTATGGGACCAAATTGAAACCTTTGCCAAAATTATGGGACCAAAAGTGCACTTTAACCTTTTTTAAAAGTAAAATAACTTGTAGTCCTTCATATATTACAAGTTTTACAATTTATTTTATGAATATCAAATTAAAAAATATAATTAATCTCATAAAAATACTTGCATGTACGTAGTTACAATTAATTTGATTATCCATTAAGAATATTAATTGAAATTTAATGATAAACTTAACATGATTCTAAGTTTTATAGATAAATGATATACATGAAAAATCAGATTCACCATTAATTCTTTATTAGTATAGATAATAAATTTATTGTAATTATATATTTGAAGATAAAACATTATAATTTTATCTTTTGAAGATTAAAATAAAATATTGGTTATGTTTTAAGAATTAAATAATTAATTTATTCTTGTTCAACTAACAATGTTTTGTTCTTATATTGTAATCAACGTAACTCTCTTAATTATCAATTAGTAATACATTATTTTGGCCAAAAAAAAATTAGTAATACATTATATTTGGTCAGAGATTTGTAGCATTATAACTATTTTATTATATCATTAAACTAATCACACACGTTTCTTATGCATACTTTTCATTAATTAAGAACACATTATTAACAAAAAAAGAAAAACGTAAATTGATATCTTACTACTTTCAATTTACTTTTCTCCTTTGTTATGAATTAAAATAAGACTAAGGGCTTGTTTGGGATTTCATTCAAATCTCATTACATTACACTACATTATTTTTAATAGTTTTACGGTTTTTTGAAATTTTTTTTGTCAGAAAGAGAAATGGACAAAACACCTAACGCGAATTTTTGAAGTTGTTTATTTGTACTTTAGCAAATTTCCATTATAGTAAACTTTCATTCTATTACTAAATACTCAATTACTAATACACGATTACTCAAATACATTAATTATCTGTACTCTAATTATAAATATAAAAAAAATGAATCAAAAGGTGGTTTTGGTCATAAATATATTCCTTGTCGTTCATTTGGTACTTTATGTTTTAAAATATTCATATTAGTCCTAAATGTTGGCAAAATGTTTTATTTTGAATTATTGATTGTGGTCATATTTCTCTATTTTTGCAAGTTTGAATGTGATGACTCTAAAACTACGTGTTGTTTTTGAAAAATATTTTTTCTATTTAGTTGGAGTCATCAATAAATGAAGTCATATCGGTTCTCGAAAGTAAACTGCTCATTTCAGGGTCAAATAAGCAAAGTTTGTCATATCTTTCTCGTTTCAGTTTTGAATGCAACAAATTTAGAGTTATGAGTTACTATTAACAAGTTAATTTTTTGCCCAATCGGATTCATCAACAAATGAGATTAAATTCAACTCGAAAAGTGGGATTAAGACTATAAAGTAAAAAAATTATGAAAGAAAATGGTTCAAAACTCTCTTTCGAGCTCAATTTGATCTTTTTGCTGACATTCCCAACTGGGCAAAAAGACTCATTAAGAGTAAACTATAGTTCCAAACTTCGTGTGAACTAAAAACAAGAGAAATATGACTAATTTTACTTATTTGATCGTGAAACGAGCATCCTAGTTTTAGGATCGATTTGACCTCATTTGCTGGCAGTCCCAACTGGATAGAGAAAGTATTCTTTGAAAGCAACACATGAACTCGTCACATTCGAACTTGAAACGAGATAAATATGATCATATTTAATTGTTTGAGACCAAAATGAAATATTTGACAATATTTAGCTCCAATATAAATCTTTTGAAATATAAAGGACCAAAATGATACCATATATGCATTCAGAACCAAAACAACCCTTTAACTTAAAAAAACATTAGACAAAATTATAATTTTTTAATACTCCTCATTTATTATACTTATGAGTTACAACTTTCTTCATTACTCATTATTTTCATCAAACTTCTCTATCTTTATTCCCATCTACACCATGTCTCTCTCTCAAATTAAACTGAGTCCCATAACCAGAATTGATCTGATATCTTAAAGTATAGAGATAAAAAAATAAAAATAAAAAAGATATTTAATATCATACTTAAGAAGGATCCATCACGATCCTTACTTTAAAATCAGGAAACTTTTAATTTGACTTATCTAAAATGGAAATAGAAATGATAAATATATAAAGTTCTTTTTTTGGTACACGTAAATATATAAAGTTTTGCTACATGAGTTAGATCTTTTCACATTTTTTTACTTTATTTCTCTATTTTTCTTTTATCGTCACATCTACTTAAATAGAAAAATAAAAAATGAAATGACGAAAGAATAAATTGAAACAGTAAAGTGTTCAACAGTCAACGCCATAATGACATATATTTAATTATGTCAAAACCACTCCTCAAATTATAGGACAAATTTTATTTGTTTTAAAAACAATTTTTTTTTTCTATATTGATCCTTAAACATTTATACTTATTTCATTGTCAGTTTTAAACATTATTTTATTTGGTTTCTGTCATTATTTCTAAATTCAACACTGGACAACGATGATCTTCTTATATATATCTTAATAACAGAGTTAATAAAGAAAGAAAGAATTTGCTTTTTAGAAACAAAACCAACCCAAATTTATTTATAACGTGTAACTAAGAAATTTTTTTTTTCTTCCTCTCTTTTCTAACTCTTTTATTAAGACATATACAAGAGAAAAATTATCAATCTCAATTGTTTAGATCATATATTATACTAGAAACGAAACAATCATTGTTTGAACTAATGGTGGAGTAAGTGAAAAAGTCTAAAAACAAAAAAAAAATAATTTAAGGACCAAAACAGAATATATTTTATAATTTGAAGACCAAAATGAAGTTTTGACCAATTCCATTATATATGCGAAACATATGTTCATAGAAATGTTTATTTTTGTTAAAATAATCCTTAACTTAAAATTAAATGCACTTAAAATCAGACTTTTCCTAAATAAGCCATCCAATTATTCTTTTTTTGTTTTTGACCAAGCCATCCAATTATTCAGTTGACACAATTATTATAGTAAAGTGACAATAGGATAAAGAAGAGAACAAGTACACTTTTTGCTCAATGCAAATTGCAAACACGTTGCACTATATATTTTCTCGACCTAAGAATTATAAATACTGTTTTTGCATTATATTGTTCTTTTTTATTTTGGAGTTTTGTCAAACAGTTTGGGGATAACATATTTTAATGATGATGTATTTAACGAATGATCCTGATAATAAAAAAAAAAACATACTTTTAATATGATCAAATTTTAAGCAAACTATGCATAATTCACATTTTTATGAGTTCAAATTGATAAAATGAAATACTTCACTTCCTAAAAAATTAGGATCCATTTGATTATTCTATTCTTTTGTTTTCATTTTCGTTAAAAACAAAAAATATGACTGAAAATATATATGTCACATAATAATTAATTTGTGACATTTTATAATTTTACACAAAAATCAACTATTCAAACATACTAATCTTTTAATGATAATCAAATTTAAAAATATATAAAAATTATAGTTATTCAAATTAACACAGTTTAAATATTAATAATAATGAATTTTTTACTTCATAAATAAATATGTTTCTTAAATATTAAAAAATTTAAAAATAAAAAAAATATTTCCTCAAAATATATAACATAGTAGGTAATATGTATATGAGAACACTAACCTTTTTAATAAGTTTTATATTTATGCTTTGGAAAAAAAATATTAATCTTCCCATCTCACTAGAAGGTAAAATACAATTTAGGGTTTCATTGGGAGTTCTTAGAAGAATGGGATAGGGGGTAGTCATTAATGGGATGAGAAGGAAAATAATAGGGTGTGGTGGGTTAGATGAACCATCCTATTGATTGGGAGTTCAATAAAAAAACGTAATGGTAAATCATTCCCCAACCATTGGATATTGCACTATTATTAATGGGGGTGTGAGTTAAAATTTGAAGTTTAAAATACTAATCTCTCTTTATAAGGTAGATCTTTAAAATATGAAAGTATAATAAGGTTAAAAAGGAAAATAAAAAGTATTTAAATTCTAAACCATCCTAAACCCCTCGATTTGTGGGGTTTGAAAAACTAAACATTTAAATGGTTTAGGATGGTTTGCAAATCATCCTAACTCATCTTACCTCACTCACTAATTAAACTCCTAAACCATCCCATCTCATCCCACACCACACTACTCTCAAACCATCCTCTCAATCAACCTCTTAGGGTATGAGAATACTTTTTCTGTGAAAATTGGCAATATCAATTTAAATAATAAAAAATAAATGTAGAGATATATATATATATATTGGATTTTAGCCTCTTACCTTTAATGCTAACAATTCAAAGAAAAATAATAGAAAACGAGCAATTTAAATTTTCTACTTTGATTTTTGAAAGAAGTTCAGACTTTAGATAAGTATTTTGATATATTCAAAAATTAATATATAAAAAAAAAATAATTGAATTTAGTTCTTAAAAAGACCTAGATGTAATATTCCATAGTATAGCAAAATAACTAATAATAATGAATAATAAAGAAAATGGAGCCTCTCTATTTTGGGATGATCAAAATATTCCTATCTAATTGGTACCTCACCATTTTACCTTTTGAGTCCACTTCCAAAGTTAAGAAATAAATCTAAAGATGGGTAAGAAAATATCCAATCCATACTCATATATAATAATAAATATTTATTTTTTACATAATAAAGTAGAATTTTTCAAACTTTATATATATATTGATAAGATAAGAATTGTGAAGTGATTTGATAATAAATTCATATTTATGATTTTTTTATTAGCTTTTGATCATTTATATTTAGAGTAGGTTGCAATCTAATCATTTTCTTATTATAATTTTAATCCTACAACTTTTTCAAAAATGTTTACTTTTTTATATCAAATCCATTTTCCGACCTTATTTAATTTTATTGGTTAACAGTTCTAATTGGGAAGAAAAATAACTTGTTAAAATTAACTCGTAGTTCCGAATTTATCTTATTTGAATTTAACAAGGTAACAATATGAGCAATTTCTCTCATTTGATTGCAAACGCAGCCACATTCGTAGTCCAATTTGTCATTATAACTTGCTAATGGTCTCATTTAATTAGATACAAAAAGAATTCATCAAAAGAAACACATAACTCACTCGTTGTATTCGAATTTAAAATAAGAGAAATATGACTATATTTAATCGTTGGGACCAAAAAGTAAAAATTTTAAAAAATTTATAGTATCAAAATTGAAATAGAAAAAAAAGGTTAGATTGCAACCTAACTCTAAATATAAAATATCAAAATTGCACTTTGGCTTTTTATATTTTTTTAAAGGTTATAGATCTAGCAAATTTTGATTAAAAAAAAAGAGTTTATACTGATATAAATAATTTATTTTAAAGTTTCCATAAGTTTATTCCCACTTGAGTATAGAGATTCAATTATTTCTAAGGTATAAAGACGAAGATTAGTTTTAGGTAATACTCTTGATACCTTTAAAGTATGCGATCATTTTCAGTTGTATCTTTAATTATATTGTACCTCCAAAGTATGAGGTTAGTTTCAGTCATACCTTCAAAAAAACTTTTTAGTCAATTATACATTTATTGTTTCACATTTGAGTTAATTGTACCCCCAAATATCTCTCAATTTGAGGGTACATTGGACACAAAAAAAATGATTGGGAATACAATTGATACAAAAAAAAAAGATTAGGGGATATAATTGACTCAAAAAAACTTTAGAAGTATAACTAAAACTGACTTCATACCTTGGAGGTACTATTGACCAAAAAAAATTTGAGAGTACAACTGAAAATGACTGCATATTTTAAGAGTATCGATAATACTTTTGCCTTAATTTTAATATTTATTGTAATCCGAATTATTAAAAAATAAGAATCATATTTCACCAAAAGAAAAATAAGAATCATCTTATATTATATGGCTCCACCCCTTTCTGGTCGTCCACATTTTAAAACTATAGTACAAAATTAATAATAAGAGGAAAATTATTATTTGATCCCTTCTTTTTTACTGAGTTAACGATTAAGTCCCTCATTTATTTTACATACATATTTACGTGCCCGTTAGGGCATGCAAAGTTTCTAGTAGTATTATATTCATATATATATATATATATATAATCCATGATGATCCGTATGTCTTTGTAAGACCATTGGCTTTGCTAAGGGCACCCCACCACCATTGTTACCATTGACTCAGTTACAGTTAGATTCCTCTTTGGAATATCCCACCCACCGTCCTTGTTGTTGTGTTCTTTTTCTCTCCCTATCACACAATTTGAGAATGGTACAACATAGCACCGTATCTATTCAAATCATCCATTTTCAAACCTCACAATTCCAAACGAACCTTACTAGTTACTCCCATAACTATATATATAAATGTAAAACTTGTGGTTTCATTGTTTTGGTTGCACTCTCATGATATATATATATGTTTTCAGATTCTTAAGACCCACCTTTGTCATTTGCCCACCCCACCAACTATCATAGTACTCATGTTACTTTTTCAAGAGGTAAAGATAGTGGAAAGGATTAGCTAAACAGGCTGTACAAGTCCCAGATTTTATCTTTTGATGATCTCAAGATCGAGAATTAGTTTCTCTTCAGCTAATTCATTGGAGAAGATTTAATAACGTTTTGATTATTTGAGCTTTTATAAGGTTTAAACACTTCTCGCTTATAAATATTGATAGTTTATAACTCATGTGAGAACTTGTGGGAACTTGTTAATGAGTACCTCTCTAAATTCTCATTGAAATTAAAAACATGTTTTGATTCTAATAAACTACTAAAACTCAATTCATTTAAACTCTTATTTATGAAAAAAAAGAAGAACAAATAAGATTCAAGTACATTTTTGGTCTCATAACTTTTATTCAGGTCTCAATTTGGTCTCATAACTTAGCTTTGATTTTTTTGTTGCACTTTTGGTCTAGGTTGCAGTTTGGTCATGTATCACTTTTAGTCTCATATATTTTGGTTAGGCTACAAAATTGGTCTTTATATCTTTACAAAAAATTTCAGCATCAATTCCACATGGCCCAAAGAATGAAACTAATTTTGCACCTGACCAAAAGATATGAGACCAATTCTGCAACCTGGTCCAAAGATATGAGATCAAAAGTAGAACATGGGACCAAATTTGCAACCTGAGTAAAAGATATCAGACCAAAAGTGCAACAAAAAAAATTCTAAGACCAAATTGAGACTTGAACAAAAGTCATAGAACCAAAAATATACTTTAGCCAAAAAAAACAATTAACCAAAAAAAAGGAACGTAAAAATTCTTAAAGTCTCTAGATCTTGAACTAATAGTAGTATATATTATCTTAATTTATATTTATACCATGTTGGTGACAACCTTATCGAAAGGAGAAAAATAGCCGTGCATATTTACATACCCGTCCATGTTTATGAATTATTATAAAAAGTAAAAATCTGTAATAAATTTTTAGATTGAATTTCAATAATATATTTTTATTTTCATAATCTATCTTTATTTTTTAGTACGGTTATATGTTTATGTATATATAATAATAAATTGTAAATAATCTATAAATTATTATGAATGTTCAAATTTAACCAAATCAAATTAAATACAAACTTTGCCTAGCGGGTCTGGAATTGGGCCTGGATGTGGATCGGTCTGTTTGGGATTGTCCTCTTGTTGAAGCGAGGCTTATCTTTTTGTTTTTTTTTTTTTTTTTTTTTTTTTTTTTTTTTTTTTTTTTTTTTTTTTTTTTTTTTAATTTTTTGGCTTTTTGCCTCGTTCTGTAATAAAAATAAATAAATACAAAATAAATTAAATAATAAACGATTCGATTTGATTAAGAATATTTTAAATTAAATAATTTAATTTGGTCCATTATTAAAACATACAATTAATTAAACTAAACTATTTATTTCTATATCTATATCTATATTTATATCTATACTATATTATATGTCTGAGGGATCTTTTGGTAGTCGGTCTATTAAGATTATAGTGTAAAATAAATTATTTTCAATATGTCATCAACGAACTCCATTAATTGGAATGGTGAAAAACCAGAGCACTTTCGTTTTATGTTATAGACTTTTTAGTTCATGTTTTTTTTATGGCCAATAGTTCATGTTTATCATCAGGTACTACGTTATTCTTATTATTTTTTTAATTTTGCATTTTTTTTGTATGAATAATGATAGTATATACTCTTACAAGAAAATTTAAATTTGCTACCATTTTTCATTGGTGTGCTCTTCTTTCAAATACTGTTTCTCTGTCTCTTGCAGTACACCCACATCTATAATGGTTTACATAGATGTTAATTCATGAGACCTCTAATCAACATTTGGTTTAAAGAACTATGGTAAGTAAAACAACATTCAGGTTCATTTTATTTAAATTAATAGTTATTTTATCCTACCTACAAGTTGCTGAACTGTATTCTCTTTTTTTTTTTTTATTCATGAAGCATTATGATTGTGATTTTCAAGTTTACTGTTTATATGCTTCTTATTATAATTGACATTACAGATTCTGCCAAAACTTTATATTTAGGGTCTTATTTTTGTGAATGATAGACACAAAGTAGTTGAGGCAAGGATGAGTTGCATTGAAGAGAGACAAATCAAGTATATGCCATCTTTTCTTTATTATACACTTCTACCATTTTGTCACATCTTCTCCTTCTAAGGGAGACAAATCAGCCAAATACTCTAGATCCTTATATTCACTATTCAAAATCCCCATTTTGTTGTTCTCCACAGTCCACATGTTCAGAATACATAGCACATTCATCTCTATTGGGGGAGAAAAAGCAGAGAGAGGAAAAAGAGGAAAAAGATGATAGCCAAATCAGAAACTCCATATTGAAGTTGGCTCTACCATTGTAATCCTCTTTTGTTTTTGTTACTTCTTAATTGAAATTGTATTACTACACATCAATACAAGTTTGTGTTGTATATTTTTATAGGCTTAAGTGCACTTTTGGTCTCATATCTATGACAAAGGTTTCAGTTTGGTCCCATAACTATGACAAAGGTTTCATTTTGGTCCCATAACTTTTTTTGTTGCAATTTTGGTCCCATAACTTCTCAAAAGGTTCCACCGTTAGTCCCTTGGTGAATTCCATCCATATTTAGCCGGTAAGTATGACGTGGCATAGTAACTAGGATCATGATGTGGCAAAATAAGATGAAGTAGACTGAAATAGGATCTATATGCAACATATTAAAACTTATCTGTACCCAACCACAAAATATACAAAGACTGGTACTGACAGGGACCAATCTGGTGGGGAAGAAGAGACTTCAAGCAGAAGGTGCTGACGAAGTCGATGGGATCCTCAGCCAGAGTCGAACGACCAAAGCGGCGGCGACGGCGAATCGGGAAGCGGAACGAGGAAGAGGAAGTCCCGTTGGGCTGACGAGGAAGAGGAAGTACCACTCTTTGTATATATTGT
>QANZ01048224.1:36124-57848 GCA_003254925.1 Chamaecrista fasciculata
ATTCCTTTTATAGAGGAAATACACATAATTAAATAAAAGATAAATAAAATAAAGTAACTACTTATCCCTAAAATCATGTACCCACTAGTTAACTCATATATATATGACTAATTCAAAAAACAAACTAAATCTCTAAAATTCAAATCTGATGCAACAGATTCATGCTTCCAATAACAATATAATATTATTATTATTATTAATTCCCAACAATTCCTCCCTTAAACTGAAATTTCTTTACAAGAAAATTCAGTTTAATTCATAAATCTTCAAGTTTTTCCTGGATCATTTATTCAAAGCTTCAATGATGCACTTTGTCATCATTAACCTATTTGGAGCACCATCTCTCCAAAAACATCAAATTTTTTTAAGCTTCTCACAGAAGATCCACTTCTTCTACTCTCCTTTCTTGTGCACCGATTGCTTGCTCATCTTCTTCGAATCAATTCTTTCACCGAGCTCTCGCAATTATTCAACACAAATATCAAATCTCTAAAGTAATGGCGAGGATTCGATCCTCCCACTAGCAAAATTCTTTGTAGCAACATCATCTCAATATTTGAGAGATGTACTACTCTACCCTACCTCAAAAGCTCTCAGGATCTAAAGCTCTGATACCACTGTTAGGATTTTTTGGGAGGAAGAAGAAACATGGAAGCTCTCATAAATTTTTTTTTCTTTTCTTTTTTCTCATGAGCTTTTCTTGATTCATAGCTCCATAATGATAGGTACAAATCAAATTCCTTTTATAGAGGAAATACACATAATTAAATAAAAGATAAATAAAATAAAATAACTACTTATCCCTAAAATCATGTACCCACTAGTTAACTCATATACATGACTAATTCAAAAAACAAACTAAATCTCTAAAATTCAAATCTAATGCAACATATTCATGCTTCCAATAACAATATAATATTATTATTATTATTAATTCTCAACAAATTTCAACGTTATACCAAGCCCCCTAGTGTGTATATATATATATATATATTACTTTTGTATATCATATATTCGCATCTAAGTATATTCATAAAAAAATTGTCATTTTCTTTTCAGAAATCGGATCCTCTAGACCATCCTTTGCAGTTATCTATATTTAGAGAATTTATGATGGTTCAATTTCATCTCTTTCGTTCATTTATTAACACGTGGCACCCCATTAAAAAAAAGTTATGTTTTTTTAATAAAGTCCAACGCAGCTTAAACTAATTTATTAGTTTACTTTTTTAAAAAAAAATTACTATTAGTTTGGTTTACTTAACAAATTATTCTAAATTATCAGTTAAAAATGATTTCACACCAATTTGAACATTTCAGTTAAAAAATTCAACTTGATCATACCTTTAATTTTCTTGGCTTAGACCTCAACCTCTTGTTTCAATTAATAATAAAGGTAAATTACACAGAAAGTCCCAATAATTTGACTCATTTACGGTAAGGGTGTTTGTGGATTAAAAAGTAACAAATAAGAACATGTTGTGTGCTCCATTAACAAAAAGAGTCTCATGAAATATTTGCCATCCAAAATTAACTGAATTAGGACAATGTGCAGCTCACATAACCCATTTCCACATACACAATCCCTAATTTCTCCTACATTGTGCAGAAATCGAACCCTATCTCCACATTCTCGTGAACCCTAACTCCCATTCTCGCCATTTTCTTCCATTCTCAAACCTTAATCCTCAAAAATTAGGGATTGGGTATGTGAAAATAGGTAACGTGAGTTCCACATTGTCCTAATTCTATTAGTTTTGGATGACAAATACCTCTTAGAACCCTTTTTGTTAACGGAACAAACCACAAGCCATTGTTTGCTACTTTTTAAACCATAATGGCCCTTTTTGTAAATGGGCCAAACCACAAGGAACTTCTATGTAATTTACTCTAATAATAATAATGATAAACTTATTCATCATTTTTAAACTGCAGACATAAAAGTAATAAAAGTGTAACTTGGAGAATTTTGCAACCCAACCTAAATAATAAACTTACTGATTGACTCAAGAAAGAAAACTCACCAACATCAGCTATAATAGATACAAGGTCTATTATGATTAGGTTGGAATAATGCAATAAACATCAACGATTTTGTATTCTCGTCACATGATTTTCATGTTGGATAAGATCACAGGAGACACGAACAAGAGTCATAATAGATAAGACAGTCCCATGTCCTCGAACATGATTACTATACGAGGATGAGAATCCAACAGTAAGAGCACGAAAATTTAGAAAGTTTTTGGAAAGCCTAATATGCATACTTGTTAGTTGTTGGTTTTCAAAATGATTTTCCTTGCTTCCCAAATTTCATTAACATATGCTAATAGACATGAAGGACAGTATCAAGTATTAGCATTCATCATGAAACTATTCCAGAAGCAGCAACAGCAGCTATGCACGTTAAAAATGGCAGAGAAAAGGTTGTCTATAATGACTACAAATAGGACTTTGGTTATTTCGAACGAAAATCGCAACTCATCATGTTACCTAACTTGGCATGATCAGTCCTTTAGTTTCTTACTGGTAACGGAAGAGTTTTGGTCGGTGAGCATTTTTAGCACGTTTACCAATGCTCGCAAACGATCCCAGATACTGAGCCCATAAAGTGCTTCAACAAGTGACTCCTGAAATTCAAATCCATTCTCTGCAACGGGATACTATTACATAGAGAAAAAAGGCCATCTCAGTTTCTATTTAAGGTTATATCAAAACTTTAACTGTAAAATGTTTGAGACTGACCTGGATAGGCTTGGGTATCTTGGTTTTGATAAATGGCCACCACCGATCCTCTACAACTGATTTTACTAGGCAGCAAGCTCGCAATCCTTCAACACCACCAAATCGTCCAAATCCGCTATGCTTCACACCCCCAAATGGTAGGGACTGAAAATCATATTGCATGCCATTTTAGAATGGTAATAAGACATGCCACATGAGAAGAGCTTATTTTCCATGATCTTTCATCTCATGTAAAAGAGGATACAACGGGAATTTAACATCAATAAAGATAAGCAGTAGTTCAATATCACCCTTGTTTAGCACTGTCCTGTTTAATAATTCAGATAAACTTTATAAACAACTCAGCAATTATTAATTTTCATTAAGTTTTCAAATCATCTACTTTGTCAGTACACTTTCATGTGGAATCAGCCAAAAAAGTTACATAGTAAAAAGTCAACACCTTGGTAGCTGCCAGTTAAATACTAGATCAGGAAAAATATAAATCATATTATTTATGCTAATCCCTTTATTTGACGGCACCCCTTTCCACTAAAAACAGAGAGATGGGAATTAAATAATTAAAATAAATTTACCTGACACATGTATGTTGCTGCAAAATCATTAACCGCAGCCACTCCACAATGTATCTGTGAAGCTATATCTCTGGCACGGCTCTGACTGCCTGAGAAAACAGCACAGCCTAGCCCATATTTTGAATCATTTGAGAGCTTGATAGCCTCCTCATCAGAACTGAATTTCATTATTGGCATGATCGGTCCAAATGCCTAGATGTCATTCAATTACATAGAAGAATTCAGGTAAGCAGCTGACAGAACATGATATATGGACGCCTAGATTTAAAGATATGGTGTGGCACATCAATGGCATGATATATGGTTACCTGAATTTCAGGATCTTAAGTAATTGTTTAATCTACAGGTGCCCAAACTGGGTATAGATAGCACTTACAAACAAAAAATAATGTTCACAAAAAAAAAGAGTGAAAATAACGAGTTCTTTTTTTGTTGATACCTCTTCTTGCATCAATCTCATTGAGTGATTCACATTTACAAGCACAGTTGGGGGGTAAAATTGATCAACAGCATCTTCACCTATATGCCCATAACTTCCACGAGCTGCAATTTCAGCTCCTTTGTCTAAAGCATCATTTACAAGGCTTTCAAGCTTTTCAGAATGCTCATGCATGCATAGAGCTCCCATATCATACTTTCCAGCTAATGGCGGACCCTGCAAGATATCATTAACTAAATATGAAAATGGATACCATTATACTCAATAATTCTAGTGCAAAAACATATTCCCAATGATCATTTACAAAAGAGCTTTCATTAGTACAGCATTCAATAAATTCCGGATGCTTTTGGTGCTTCCCTTCTATCTGTATACACTCAAGACTCCCATATTTCCAGTGCTTTTTTTATCAATTCGTAAGATGCAACAGATAATTTGTTCATCCATACATCCTATCAATTAACTAGATATGAGCTGTTGCAATTTCCCAATCACTTTGAACTTTGAAAAATTTCGAAGTGTAAATCTGCGTTAATCAAACCCCATTAAATATTTTTTTAAGATAAACTTATCAAATAACCCACTGTCCGATGTTTGTAACATTCATAAAATCTCATAAATCCAAGAAAGTTTGTCACTCACCTGAGATATCATAATTTTAACATATTTAAAAATTAGAAATATGAACCATTTGATTAAATAACTATGGTTTTTTAAATTGCTGACATTTCACATAAAAGATCAATATGACAACTAATTACTATGGAGGTACAACAAAAACAAATAAAGGACAATGCAACATATCCTAAAGCGTATGGATGACTCAATGAATTTTATAACAAACAGGTCAGCAATGTAAAGACAACCTGACAACCAAGTGAGAATCCAGAGCAAACATGTGTAATTGTAGACATTAGAAGTTCAAGTCACACATTTGACCACCAAAAGTGTCTTAAAGAAACACTTACAGATGTAACGGACTTTATGATTTTGGTAACTTTACTGACAAAAGATGAATAGACATCCCTGTGGACATAAAATCGCTCAGCCCCAGCACAATTCTGTCCACTTGACTGCAGGACAGCCCTGGCAGCAATTTGTGCAACCTATGTTTGGGAGACCAAATACATGTTAGAATCATGGCACTCAAAGAAAAAGAATTGGTTAAGCTGCTAGAATATCATTTGCCAATAGAAGGATCAACGATAATGTTCAAGCCTTCAGAGCATCAGAATATGAGAAGTTCATACATGGTCTACGTCTACATCTTCACACACAATAAATGCATCTTTTCCACCAAGCTCTAGGGTAACTGGTATAAGTGTATCAGCAGCACTTCTCATTATCTGCAGAAATAAATGCATGAATGTAAGCAGAGTCCAAAGACTACTTACAAAATAGGAAAGCAGATGCCAATTCAAATAACAAAAACTAATTTGAAAGAATTGAGATCTATCCCCACAAGCAGATTTAGCATAGGCGGAATCACCCTAAATAACAGGCCTACTATGACTAATGAGGATAATAGGAATTTGCAGATTCCTGAGCAACACTTCTCTCACTACACCTTGATCAATCCTCAATCCAATCCCCTTATCAAGCAAATACCATACTCCTTGGGAAAAGATACTTTTTGATAAACTGAAACTATGGAAGTTATGAACATTTTAGGTGAGAGACAGGGTATATCCATCAATTGGCTGAAGGAATCATACCATCTTACCAACACCAGGTGATCCAACAAATATGACTTTATCAACAGAAGAAACCAACGCTTCTCCCGTTTCAGCAAACCTGGTAAGACACATCTCATTGAAGCCATAGAAACATAGTATGGAACTAAAAGAAAAGAAAGGTTTGAAAGCTTTACCCTGTTATCACTTCAACAAGATCCTCCGGAGCTCCTATGGCAGCAAGGGCTGATTGAATGATCCGGAAATAAAAGCATCCAGACCAGCTTGCATGTTCTGAGATCTACAATCAGAACAAATGATTTTTCGTCAAATTGATAAACCTCAACATAAAAGTTTTATTACAAGCAGGAATTGCAACTTTTAAGAATCTCAATTCTGTATATTTAGTTTGCCAATTTTAAAAGGAACAGAGATATAGTCCATCCCTTGGCAAAGCATAACTGTCAACAACATTGTAGGTAGAATATTGGCTTGTGATGGAAATAAAACCTAATCCCCAAAATTTAAAAGTATAAATAACAACAAAGTTTGAAGAGACGGACAGAATACATTCATGGCAATTCCTATGGGTAGGCAGGTATGGAATTTGATACCTTAATCACAATGCCGTTTCCAGAAAATAATGCTGCCAGCATAGGATTAAAAATATTATGAAAAGGGTAGTTCCACGAAACAATGGCACCTATAACACCAAGGGGGTGAAATTCTACCCTGGCTCTTTTATGAAGCATTGAACGTCCTGAAGATCTGCAAAATGAATGATTTATCACAGAAAATGAGTAACATGCACTTGACAGAATCGAATTCAGATAGTCTGTGATTTTCAAAAAGAAATATTAATATATAAAATACACCCACACACTTGCATATAGACATAGTTCTGAAGAAGTATGTGTAAAAGGTATAATACAAGCATAACTTACATGGCTCTTCCAATTGATAAGTGAAAAAGGTATTAAAAAATAAAGATGTACAAGAAGGAAAAAAGCAATAATAAGGAAGATCATCCAACCAAGACCATACTTAGTTTAAATAAGTCAACTATAGTACTATTTTCTAGTCATAATGGAGAAGAGGTAAAAAGAGAAATTGAAGTACATACCTATATTCAGGCTTTAGCCACTGTTCACCTTCTGACAGTAGCCAATTGATCTTCTCACATGTTGTCATTATTTCTCCTAAAGAGGCATCCACCATTGTCTTTCCAGTATCACGAGAAGATATTCTAATAAAAACATGTGAGTCCAAATATGTTCAGTTTGTTACCAATATTCTTATCCAATAAACAAAAGTAAACTGAAAAGAAATGCAAAAATTTTAAATGTTTAATTTCCAGGTTTCTCAAAATACATTTGCATCATTTTTTCCCCTTCAGGCAGTGTAAAACCTTTACAAGTTTCTTCGAACAAACTAGGATAAAAGTGTTCTTACTCGCATATAAGTGCTTGATGTCGGATTATATACTGCAGAAGTATACGCAAAAACTGGCGTCTTTGCTTGAAGCTGGTTTTTGCCCACATTTTCTGGGCCTTCCTCACCTTGGCCACCTGCTCCTTGACCTTTCCCATCATGCAAAATAGTTGGAATTTTTACAAAACTTAGCTTCCAGATTTATTTAAAACTAGTAACTAATAGTTTATGACGCTCACTCTGCAACATTGTCTCTAGTGAATCCATATTCATAGTTCTTCTTGTGATTTTTTTGGGCATTGTCATTAATGTTTCTATATGGTAGGATATAAGAGGATGGATTGGGTACCAAGAAGACTATAATTTTATCTCTAAATCGGGCAACACAACAATCAGGTTATTTAGATTTCAAACACAGACACAGTTCATAAACAGCAAGAGTAAATGGATGGAAATCAAAATGAGGTCTGCTTTGGGACATGGTAGTATGGGACTTAACTCAGCAGTAAGAAAAATAAACATATAAGTCAAAGGAATTTTATTGAGTTTCTACTTCAATATAAAGAAGCATATGAAAATTATCTAAGTGAAAATTAGGATACATGTTTAGCTAAAAACTATTACGTGTCAATAATGATGTCGTTATAAGTTTTTCAGTCATTTATTTCTATCCTTAGCTATATGAACACAGAAAATAAAACTTGATTCTTAATATGCCACTATAATCCAAATTCCAAACTAATAAATAACAACATTTTCTGCATATATACTTATTGTGCATCATGAACTATTGGATATAGGCTTGGAGAAAAATATTTTATAAATCATAAGCATTTGTCCATGGCTAAAATGGATTGGTCCACTGACCTCAGTAGGCGTCAATGCAGGAACATATCCCAAGTATTTCATCGTTGCAGGTTCATAGCATTGAACTTTCTTGCCTGATTGTGGCGTTTGTCCTCTTGGAGGCACCTGAATGAGACATGATAAACCAGATTATCCATATTATATTCACATTGCCACACTGATCGGAAATTTCTCAATATAAATTGATTTGGCAATAATTTATAGATCACAACTCCTCACCTACAATTCCGAACTCAATTTTATTGTAGATAAGCGAATCAAGCAAAATGCAGGTACATAACAAATGATTGATAAAATCAACATCAAGCGATTTGCTAATTTCAATTGCGAAAGAACATAAAAATTAACAATGAAGACTGTTATTAAGTAAGAGCAAAACAGCTAAAACAGAATTAACAATTACATATATGAAGCTGTAATTTATAGATCACAACTCCTCACCTACATTTCCGAACTCAATTTTATAGTAGATGAGTGAATCAAGCGAAATGTAGGTATAAAACAAATGATTGATAAAATCAACATCAAGCGATGTGCGAATTTCAATTGCCAAAGAACATAAAAACTAACAATGAAGACTGTTATCAAGTAAGAGCAAAACAGCTAAAACAGAATTAACACTTACATATATGAAGCTGTTCTCCTGCGCTTGATTTCCATCATCCAACACTGCCATTACCAAAGTTCACATTACTTCATAACCTCACAATCTTACAAGAGAGAGAGAGAGAGAGAGAGTACCATCGGAAGCATCAACGTCGATAGAAGGAACTTTGGGAGGAATGAGCATGAGAAGAAACCTGCAAATGGCGTAAGCGAATGCCAAAACGAGCACGGACCACCAAAACGCCATCGGAAATTTGCCGATTCAGAGCACAAAAACCACCTCGCTAGGGTTTGGAATGATCGAGGCACATAAGATTCGAAAGAAAAGGATCGATTTCAGGAGACAAAGATCGTGGTTGAAGCCACTCAAGGAATCTGCGCAAGCTTTGAGAGGACGAAGCCAAAATGGAAAACACGAAACTGAAGAAGCAGAATTTGAGTAAACTATCAAATTGGTCCCTGGATTATTGGCTCACTGACAGATTGGTCCCTGAATTTAGAAAATTGACAAATAGGTCCCCGAAGTTTTCTAACGAGTCAGATACGTCCCCGAATTTTTCTAACGTTAATCAAATAGGTCCCCGAATAACATGCACAGAAGGACCTATTTGACAAATGTTAGAAAAATTCGGGGACCTATTTGACTCGTTAGGAAAATTCGGGGACTTATTTGTCAATTTCCTAAATTTGGGGACCAATCTGTCAGCGAGTCAATAATCCAGGGACCAATTTAGTAGTTTACTCAGCAGAATTTATATTACTTGGGATTGCTTACGGAAGTAGGAGAAAGTAAAGCAACAAAATTAGATTCCATGTGTTTCCCTTCGCCTTTTGGAGGGATTGGATTAATGCTCTTATTATTATACAAATGGCATTTACGTGGAAATTAATGAGATTAGTTTATACTTATTAGTGGTTCAATCTGATCTGAGGAAAGTGTAAATTATTTTAGGCTAAAGTGTAAATTTGGTCTCATATCTTTTGTTCAGTTTCCAATTTGGTCCTATAACTTTTTTTTTGTTGCAGATTTGATCTTATATCTTTGTAAAAAGATCAATTAACGATTAAATTTTTGTAAAGATATGGGACCAATTCTACCATCTAAACAAAAGGTATAGGACCAAATTTGGACCTTTTGCAAAGATACGGGACTAAAACTGCAACAAAAAATATACAAAACCAAATTGAGAACTTAACAAAAAGATATGAGACCAAATTTACACTTTGAACATTATTCTAAATTCGAGGATTTGGATCATGAAGTTGACTACATCAACTTGGAAAAATAGAAATGACATTAATCCTGATTATCCCATATTAATTATTCTAAATTGGAGGATTTGGATCATGAAGTTTATGTATCTTGTATTTTTTTTCTTTCTTAGTTTCACTTTTTATACTCAGCCCAAAAAAAAGGCCAAAGTCCTATTTTCATCCCTCGATTATTTTTTGTTCTATATTGGTCCCTCAAACGTTTTCCATCCATTTTTCTCTTAAAAAAAAGGAAAAATAAACTTTCATCCCAAAAATTTTATTTTCTTATATTAAAGTCATTTTCTTTTTATAATAGAATCAAAACATTAAAAAAAAAATTAAGATTTCTAACTAGGGTAAATTACACTTTGGTACCCTGTGGTTTGACCCTATTTCACTTTGGTACCCTGTGGTTTGAAACTTGACACTTTGGTACCCTGTGGTATTCTACATTAACACTTTGGTACCCTTTGGAGCTATTTTGTAATTTTAACCATAATAAATTTTACAAAAATTACATATTGACCCCAAAAAAATTTTAAATTTTTCATTTTAGTCCCTATATAATATGTATCCAGGGACCTATTTGTAATTTTTTGAAAATTTTTTGGGGTCAATATGTAATTTTTGCAAAATTTGTTATGGTTAAAATTACAAAATAGCTCCAAAGGGTACCAAAGTGTTAATGGAGAATACCACAGGGTACCAAAGTGTCAAGTTTCAAACCACAGGGTACCAAAGTGAAATAGGGTCAAACCACAGGGTACCAAAGTGTAATTTACCCTTTTAACTAAATTTACCAAAAACACTACTTCTCCCTCTCTCTCTCACCTTCTTCACCGACTGCCCTATCCCGGAGAAGCTCCGATTCGCCTGTTTCAAATGTAAGTGTCTTGGAATTATCCTCTTCTCCAAACTAAACCCAAAGTATTGAGGAAACTCCTTCAATTCATCCACACTGCGTTTCATCTCTCCCACTAGAAACTCAAATTTAGGCAACAAATTACTCTCAAAACTATATCCAAAAATGGCAGGAACCCTAGCACAAGCATTGGCAGCTTCCTCATACGAAAATCCAATACTCTGCAAAAACCTAATCTTCCTACGCAGCTTCTCCACCCTCGTGTTCAACAGATGAGCGTTCAAATTGGAAGGATGGCTCAGATCCTCGATCCCTACTTGACGAAGAAAACGGAGCGTCGGACGGATACAGAACTTGACGTCGGAGAAGAGAATCTTTGGGCACCGGAGGATCAAATCGCGAGATTGCTGAACGGAGGCGGGTAATTCGAGGGCAAGTCTTGGGAAATCGGCGTCGGAGAAGCCCTGAGAGAGGGACTGAGACTGAGTTTTTGGACAAATTCAATTAAAATCTTAATTTTTTTTTTTACGTTTTGATTATATTTGAAAAAGAGAAGGACCTTAATATAAGAAAATAAAATTTTTGGGGGGTGAAAGTTTATCTTTCTCTTTATTTTAACAGAAAAATGGATGGAAAACGTTTGAGGGACCAACTGTGCCAAATTTTAGAAAACTAAGGGATAAATATTGAACGAAAAATAACTAAGGGACCAATTTAAAACATTGAACATAACTAAGGGACCAAAATAGAACTTTGACAAAAAAAATTCACTTTTTATACATAAAAAACAGAGTATGTCAATAATCAATATTTTACGATGATCAATCCTCATTGCAATCCCCTTATCAAGCATATAACATAATCCTTGTGAAAAATTACTTCTTAGTTGTTCTTGCAACAAACAAGGTCAATAATACTCTCAAAGTTAATATTGATGTTTTGACTAAATTTACTTTCAAAATATTATTAGACTTTGTTTATCAATAGTCTCAGTTGGATAGAGAAAAAAATTAAGAATAAAATTTCTTTACTTAAGAAAAGTTATAACTTCACTTATTTTAATTAAACTATTCGTAAATTTATTATATATATATAACAATAACAAAATATTTTATTTAGAAACTAGTCACTTTTTGTCCATTAAAATAAATTAACAACTTAATTTTCAATAGGATTCTAGAGCCTCGAGACCTAACTCAGGAATCGAAATACAAACAATAAAATCGATCAATTATAAAGACACATTGTGAAAGTTACTAACTTGTATGCCATCATTAATATTTTAAATCTTAGCAATGCCTCTCCTCTGCACAGACTACTAAAAAGAATTGCATCTAATGGTGATACCCTACTTAGTAGAAATAGAGTCATGTTTCCACGACCGATACACAGAAGAAAAACTCTAGGAGAGAGAATAAATATTACTATGTAAGTTCTCTTAATATGGTAGTATCTTTCCCATCACATGGAATGTACAACTTGAACGGTGATGGAGCATTCCTAATTATAGGAGAATTAGAGAACTCAGAAATTAAATATGTTCGATGTGGACTTAAATATGTCTGAAAGCGCACCTCGCGACACACACCTATATCATCACCTCCTCTTTGAGCGAGACTTGAGTGCATGTTGAGCCTCCAATTGAGGTCGTCGTTTTAGTGTCGTTCTTTTAATCTCTCCATGATCTTTCTAACGAGTCAACTCATGACTCAATTAGACTCTCTCATGGACAGATATTTGACCCCCAAAATCCAATAGTAATTAAAACATCTGAAAAATCGAAGAAGTACTATTATTAAGAGCAAACTAACAATTCGATTCTTTAAACATTGAAAAAACATAATTTAGTTTATGAAAAAACCAAATTGTATACTCATTAATTTTTTTCATAGACTAAAGATTATGTCACTCGGTTCTTTCGTAGACTAATGAGTATACCATTTAATTTTTACCATAGCTAAATTGTGTATTTGGTTTTTTTTCAAGAACTAATAAATTATCAATTTGATGATATTTTAAGATTCGGAGTGTTAATTTACTCTATTTTTAATAAATTATATTATTGTTACATTGAAGACACTATTTAAATTGAGTTTGTCATTATAAATGAAGGAAAGTAATAAAAAAAATACAATAATTGTAAAATAAATATTTAAAACTAACTTGGCTAGATATCAATCAAACTGTTATTGTGACCCAACTAAACAATGAACTATTAATTAAGGAGAGAACTAAAAAATAGACTGAAAAGAGGAAAGAGGAAAGTGACAAGAAAGTAAGTAAATGTTTCTTTCAAATGAGAGAAGTACCTATAGAAAAGGGGATTGGATCTTCTAGAGTTTTTTTCTCTATATTTCTTGTGAAGTTAGAGAGAGAAAGGAAAAAGAAGAGAGAGAAAATATAAAATTCATGAAATAAAAATATGTAAAATCATATTTTCTCTTTCTTTCTTTTCTTTTCTCTTCCTTTCTCTCTCATACTCTATAAAAAATGTAGAGAAAAGAACTCTAGAAGATGCATGTCATAGAAAAAGAGGGAGAAACCAATTAACTCCTCAAAGCAATGCGAGATTTCACAATAAATAAATCTTTAAACGAGTCCAATTAACTCTCAGAAGAGCATAAAATGTTCAAAGATCAGCACTTATCATCGTCATCATAGAAGAAATAAAAATAAAGACTAAAGTATATATATTTTTGCTTAGGCCTTAATTTGGTCTCATAATTTATTTTTATACATTTGATCTCATATCTTTTGCTCATGTTATAAATTTAGTCTTGTGTTGCACTTTTGGTCCTATATTTTTAGGTTAGGTTACAGAATTGGTCTTATATCTTTGAGTCAGATGCAGAATTAGTCTCATATATTTGGTCAAGTGGGAATAAAGGTGAAACATTTTGCAAATATTTGGGACGGAACCTGACCAAAAGATATGAGACCAAAAATGATACAGGACCAAATATGTAATCTGAGCAAAAGATATGAAACCAAAAGTACGACAAAAAAAGTTATGGGACCAAATTGAGACATGAGTAAAAATTATAAGACCAAAAGTACACTTTGACCTTATAACAAACATATACAGAATTTTATATAATTCTTTTTTAACTTAAAAAAAAAAGAAAATAAAAATATGGTTAAATTTAAACAAAACGTACTTTTAAAAATAAAAAATTGACTTAAATTAAATGTTAATCCCTAAATTATTAATTTACTCTTTATATTTTTAAAGTATGAGGTCAGTTTTAGTTATACTTTTAAAGTTTATTGAGTCAATTGTACCATTAATCTTTTCTTTTTTGTATCAATTGTACTCCCCATTCGAGGATACAATTGACTTAAATGTGAAACATTAAGGATACAACTGTCCCAAAAAAAATTTTGAGGGTACAAAACTGACCTCCCACTTTAGGGGTACCAAGAGTACTTTTGCTTAATTAATATTTGGTCAAAGTGTATTTTTGGTCTCATATCATTTGCTCAGATCTCAATTTGGTCATATATCTTTTTTGTTGCACCTTAATTTTGGTCTCATACATATCTTTTGGTCAAATTGCTGATTTGATCCCATATCTTTTAGTCAGATTGCAAAATTAGTCACATATCTTTGTAAAAGGTTTCACAATGTGGGACTAACAAAGAAACTTTTTGCAAGGATATGTGACCAATTCTGCAACTGACCAAAATATATAGGACCAAAAGTACAACAATAAAAGGGACTAAATTGAGACTTGAACAAAAGATATAAGATCAAAAATGTACTTTGCTTAATATTTTTATAGGAGCCGAGTATTTTTACAACAAGAGCGTGCTTGTCGCTCAATCGCTTGTGAGTCCTATTCTATTGTTATGCCTCACATTTACACCTTTTTTTATGGGTAAAAAAGATTAATGATCAAAATAAGCAAGCAACCCAAACAGAAAGAAACACAAATTAAAGAAGCATATTCTAATCGATCTAAAGTGTTGGAAATCTAGCTAGTTACATATTATAGATCATAGATATATAGATTTATAGAATTATGGAAGCATGTGGAAGGAGAGTGGGTGTGGCAATGGATTTCTCACCATGCAGCAACCTAGCACTAAACTGGGCCCTAGACAACGTTGTTCGGGACGGGGATACGCTTATCCTTGTTACCATTTGCCCCGAACAGTACTATGAGCGCGGCGAGATGCAGCTTTGGGAAACTTCTGGCTCCCGTACGTAATAATACTAATCTCTTTCTTTTAGGGAAAATATATTATTTGGTTCTTAAATTAATATTGAGTTAACGAATGAGTCCCTGAATAATCGAAATATGCAATATGATCCCTAAAATAATTTTTTCAATTGTCAATGATTTGATACCTGAATTTGAACCTCCTTTGGACTTTTTTTTTTTTTATCTCTGAATTTAGGCAAAAGCACCCTTTTGATCCTTAATCTTAATTTATACCAACGGTCAATTTCGTCTCCAATAAACTGACAACAGACTTAATCTTGTTTTTCAACCTGCGTTAGGATTTGAGTTTTTTCTTCTATCAATTTTGCATTACATGTCATTAGCCACGTAGATTCTGTCGTTAATATTTGGCTAAAGTAAAAGCAAAAGATAAAATTGACCAAAACGTGAAATAGTGGGGACAAAATTAAAAAAAAAAAGAAAACAGTTGATGTAAAGTTTGGCTAAAATAGTACTTTTGCCCTAAATTTCTAATAATTTTTTTATTTTTTGGTCCCTAAATTTTATCCAGCGACTAAATCACTGGTGATAGCAATTATTCAAGGACTAATTTATTGACTTGGTACAAATTCAAGAATTGAATAGTAAATTTTCTCCTTTCTCTTTAGTTAATTTTCTTGCTCTGGAGAAAAATTTTCTTGGTTGTCACATGGGGATGGGATGCATATTTTCAATCTTGCCTTCAAGGTCAAATTAAGAGAGTGGCTAGCTTCTGTATAATAAATGACCAAATACCACTTTATATTGTAATGCATGTTTTTAAAATTAATTCAAATTAATTTTTAATTAAAAAAAAAAGCTTATCAAATATATGTTTGTAAAGTATATCATTTAAACTTGGTCAAAAAGTTCATATACTTTTTTATTGCAAATTTGATCTCATATTTATAGGTCAATTGTATAATTGGTCCTCTATTTTTGGGTCAATTACAGAAGTGGTCGCATATCTTTACAAAAAAGGATCAAGTAAAGGTTTATCCTTTTACAAAGATATGAGACCAATTTTGCAACTTGACTAAAAGATATGAGACCAAAATTGAGACATTTTAACCAAAACTACAACAAAAAAAGATACAGGACCAAATTGGGAACTTAGTAAAAGATATAAGACCAAATTTATACTTTGACCTATAAATTTTGTCACAGAATAATTCTATACCTAAATTAGTAATTTAGTAGATAATTAATTAATTACTAATTAATAATCTTAGGCTATGAATTGAAATCTTCTCTAAATAGATATGTGTCCGACCTATCACTAATTACTACATTTAAAATAAGAAGTCAAATATATTTTCACTCGTAATTATAAGATTAAATTATTCAATCAATATGAATATTGAATATTAATCTAATAATAATTAATGCTAATGCAAGATAACTTTAATGAAAAAATTCCAACATCTTCTTAATTTCTTTCAATGTTCAAAATTAAACCCTTAACCCATCAAAGGTTTGATTGAAATTCATCAAGAATTGCATGAATCACTCTCTACTGTAGTACTTGGATAAATTATATAGAAAGTCCTTGTGGATTGGAGTATTTTAAGATCAGGTCCCTGTGGTTTGAAAAGTTACAATTTAGAGACTAAAATTCGCTTCGTTATCAGAAAAGGGTCTACCGTCCAAAATTTTAAAAAAATTTAGGCTAAAATATCATCAGATTACTCTACAAGAATATTTAAAATTTTTCTGATATATATATAAATATATATATATATATAAAGATGAAATTAATCTAAATGTTTAATTATGCATGCAGCTCTCATACGTGTGGCAGAGTTTTCTGATTCTGCGATTATGAAAAAATACGGAGTGAAAACTGAAGATGCAACCCTGGATATTGTGAAAAATGCTCAAAAGAATCAGCCAAAGGTAAAAATTCTTTTCCATAATTCTTTGATTTTTGTTTTTGTTTTTCTCTTTTTTAAATATAATGTTTTCATATCAATTTTGAGAAGAGAAAAAAGGCTCAGTTTTTTTTTTTTCAAATACAAGTTTTTTCATATGTATATAATGTATACATATATATTACGATGGTTTGTTAGTGCTCTTGCTTTTCTCTGCACTTAGAGTGTACTTTTTTTTAAAAAAAAAATTATCATGTTTGTGGATTAATTTGTAAAATGTGTTTGCACTATGTAGAGGTATTGTTGGATCCTTCACAATTCACATGGGTTTGAATAAATTTTTTTTAATTGAATTATTCATATGGATTTGAAATAATTTTTAATTGATTGATTAAAAATAATTTATTTAACCAAATCAAATTAATCTAATAAATAACAGTTTGAGTAGTTTGGTTTGAACAGTTTAAAAATTATTGTTCAAAACTAAAGATTTTGAAGAAGAAATGATAATTAGGATTAAATATTTATAAAAAGGAAAATGTAGAAGATGAGAATGAGAGTTAATGATTGAAGTAAAAGAATTTTGTAGGGGCTCCAAGACATTTTATAAGAAAATATTGTAGATTGTATGATAATTAGAAAGAAAATGCTGTATTCTTTTATTAAATATATTTCTATATAATATATAAAATTAAAAAATATAAATTATTATTCACCGAAAACACACCATCTACTTTTGATATATTTTTAATCAAATCCAACTACTTAATACATGTAACATGTTCCTCACTTGGACATTGAGTAGTTTCGTTTAGTTAAAAAATATATTAAAATTAGACTTGCTCCCACAATCAAATTATAGAGGTTCGAATCTTACTTTAGAACATAAAACTTATTATACGATTAATCATTTATCCTTAAATAAATTACTTTTAAGAAAAAGATTAGTCACTGCTACTAATAATTGATATCCCAACTTAAATTATGAAAAAAAAATGTAATTAATGTTCCATGTAGTTTGATTTTGTTTCGGCTTGATTTGATTTAACTAGCCTTTGACTCGTGCGTTGTACGGTAACCTTGTCAAAATTAAATCTTACAATTTATACCTACAGTTGAAACATATTGCTTAGTCCTTGTACAGTTGAGTAGAACTAATCAACATTATTCATTAAATATACAAAATACTATGTTTAGTCATTGCTTTGACTCATGCATTGCATGGGTAACCTTCCCAAAATTAAAACCTACAGTTTACACCTACAGATGAAATATATTGCTTACCTCTTGCACAATTCAAGTGAAATAATCAACATTATTCATTAAATATACAAAATACTATGCTAATAACATAACTTCTATTTCAATCCATCGTCTAAGCTTCAACACTGATCTACGTATCAATACATAAATGCATATGATTATTTAACCTTCTCGAACACTTCCTTATAAACAGATTAGTCTTCTTTGATGAATCTTCATTTCAAGAGTGTGCAATGAATTCATATAGATCATCAACATTTTCGAAAATTTTCCTATATACAACATTTTCAATTTTTCCTATTGACTCGTCCTTGGATGAATGTGCTAACAAAATTTTGATACCATATTTGGAGGGAATTGTAGATAATGAATTCCTATAATTGACCATGAGTAAACAGTATTGGACGTGGGAGATAAAGACCAACTGTTGATAATGACTCGCCTTGGCTTCAGATACAAACCTAGATATGAACAGGAATTAAAATCAATCTTTGTCTCCAGACCCGTCTAATAGTCTAATTCTTATATCCCGACCTAGAGAAATTTCAATATAATTTTTTTTTATTAATATTAAATTTATTTTCATCAATTTTTTATTTATAAATAATAAGAAAATCATAAATAAGAATATATTATCAAAACACTTAAATACGTCTGAATTATTTAACATTTTATCTTTACAATTTAATATTTTATTAGCACATAAAGTTTTAAATTATTATATTTTTTGTATAAAAATACATATTTTATAATACAAGTAGGATACGGGTAGTGTACCAACATTCTCGAACCCGAACCCAGACCCACAGAAAAAAAAATTGTGGATCCTTATTATTGAATATAGATATTTTGATCATTCCTAGAAACTCTATAATTTGAGTATAAATTTAACAACCTTGGCCCAAAAAAGTTGAACAATGTTAATTTTAATTCTAATAAAATGTGAAGAGTCAATATAAATATGAGTTTGATGGATAGTTGTAGTTCTTCATTATTTTTTACAGAAAAAAAATAGAGTTTTGAGCAATAAAGAGCCAATTTATTGATAATTAACTTTTTGGCAATTGAATTCTTATAATTTTGCATAATTCATCTATATCCACAACCAATAGATTTATTAAGATCACAAAATGTGTTGTAAAAAAAAATAAAAAGATTACAAAACTTTTGTTCTAATTTTCACTTAAGAATTGACCCTAACATACATATTTGATTTGAAAAATTAAGGAAAACATTTAGTAATAAATTTTGGTTCGAAATCACTCTTAAATTTGTTTATCTTTAATTATTTTGATTTGAGAAAAATACATTACAATTAATGATTATTAATTTTGTCATAAATCACCTTTTAATATTATTCATGCATATTCATTTCAATTAATTTATTTCAGAATGTAAATTAAAAAGTCGCACTTTGGATTTATCATTCAAATTAATATTTTACTCACAATGTTCAATAGTAATTTTTTTTCTTTTTAATAAAGACATAATTATGGCTCTATAACTTTAATTAAAATAGCTTTTCATCTCTTATATATATGTAAGTCTACGTAAAATGAAAAATCATAAGTGTTTAATGTTGTAAACAAAATTTTGAAATGTTTTAAATATATTTTAATGGCAAAAGTACTCTTTGTACCTATAAAGTATGAGATCAGTATCAGTTGTACCTCCAAAGTTTTTTTTATGTCAATTGTACCTCCAAATTATGGAATAATCAACCACAAATAAACTATCAATAAAACTAATTGTACATTTTAGTATTTAGAATGATCAACCACAAATTAACCATTAATAAAACTAATTGTACCTTTTTTGGAACTCCTCTAGTATTTTAACCAAATACTGATTAAATGATTGACAGAGAGATTTTTAGAACATATATAAATTTCCTTAATTAATTCCTTGATAATGACTACCTCTATATAGTTTAACACTTTTAAATAATTAAAATTTGGATTTATATATCAAATTAGAACTTCTATCAGGCCAAAAAAAAAAAAAACTTCTGACAGTAAGATGGGTTAAAGTAGAGGAGTTTTACACATCACCATTGTTTTTAAACAATGGTCTAAATAAATAAATTATATATAGTTTTAAAAATCTATATAGTGATATCTAACTTGAGAGGATACAACATCTTATAATATCTACATTAGCTGTTGTCTAAAATAACAAATGAAAACAATTTTTATGTAGAATCTAAATGATCCATGGATTAATCATATTATATTAATTATATAGAATTAATTGAAACACTAAAACAAAATAAATCAAAAGACAAAAATTAGTCAAAAGGGAAACATATTGCTATGAAAAAGTTTGTGAAGCTTAGACACATATTATTCCTTTGTATTCAAAGTCAACTTTACATGATGAAGGGCTAAGAGAGAAGAATTACAATATCCTACTCATATTTCTTCTTCACTCTTTTGAATCCTCAATCTTTACAATGTCTTCACTCTTTTGAACGCCCTTTTGTTTTTGTCTGCAATTTGAAAAAAAAAATGAAAAAGAAAAGCAAAAACTTTAATTAGAAATTCTAAAATATAGATGTTGATAAGAAAATCATTTACGACTTCAATCCATAATGATGAATTTGTGGGAAAAGATGATGGAAGGCATGGGTTCCAAATTACAATACCTACCATGGTGATGTTGTTAATCAACTCATATGAATCTACATAAGCAAGAAATGTGTTAATAAAATTTTGCATTTATTGAATTCTTTCAATCATGAATGATGACATGCACCACAATAGGATTATGTGGCATGTATAAATTGAATACATTGAAATTTCGCATTTTATCATTGGCCACTATAATCCTAGTCATACACCACCATTGAACCATTAATTATCAATATTGATGATAATTAATTTTTGATCATTTTCTAGAGTGATAACTTGACCTTTTCATGGTGTATTCCAAATTGATTTCCATAATGTATTGTGTATCAGCTTAAAAAATGGTCCCGATTCATCAATTACAAACGCAATATTAATTAAAAACTCATCAATAAGCATCAATGTATCAACTAATTAGACAAAATTAATTAGAATATATCATATTTGAAAAGACAAACCTCCCACATTTTTACTTTGGATCATCATTAATGTGATGTGTTCCTCATATATTGTTGACTTGCCATTTAATATTCTTATGTGGCATGCTTGAACTGTCATATGGCAATTCCACATATTCTAACCCATCATACTTAACAATGAGATTTGAATAATTAATGACCGTCATAAATATGAATTAATTTTTCATAAAATTTTGCATAGGTGTCAATACATGATTGGTCAATTAGCATTAAATTAATTTTCTCACATAAGTCACGTGGCCGCCACTAACAACCAATCTATTTGAGGTCTCCTATTAGTATTATATATTAGATATATTAGATTAGATTTAATTAGATTTATTTCGTTTTTTTTAAACAACTCTATATATGAAAGATGTTTGAGAGATTAATAAATATTTAATAAGCAGGTTGAGATAATTATGAAGATATATTGGGGAGATGCTGGAGAGAAATTGTGTGAAGCAGTTGATCATATACCTCTTGATTCTCTCGTTGTGGGGAACAGAGGCCTTGGCACTATCAAAAGGTAGATTTATGTTTTTAAATATTTTCTTGAAGTCTCTTAAAAGAGTAAATATATAAATTTTAATTATTTGTTCTTAAGAGATAAACTAAAGACTTATATTGGATTGATTTTGTGATTTTTAACCATTAAATTGTATACATTAGACTTTAAAAAATTGATTCGTCGATTTGTTTACCTTTTAAAACTCAAATTATATATTTATTTTGTTTTTATTACATTAATTTACCTTTGATTTAATGTGTAAAATACTATATTGTTATCAGTTCGAAATTTTATTTTCTGAAATTGAGTTGATAAGTCCTTAATTTTATTTATATTA
>QANZ01048224.1:58522-95495 GCA_003254925.1 Chamaecrista fasciculata
GCGAAAGTTAGGGGACCAAATTGAGACCTTTGTGAAAGTTAGGGGACCAAAATTGCAACAAAAAAAGTTAGGGGACCAATTTGAGACCTTTGTGAAAGTTAGGAGACCAAAATTGCAACAAAAAAAGTTAGGGGACCAAATTGAGACCTTTGCGAAAGTTGGGACCAAAATTGCACTTAAGCCTTTATTTTATATCACATTATTTTATATATGCAGTAGAAAATAAGTATGTGTTTTATATTATTTTTATATAATTTGAATAAATACCTTTAATTTCTAAAGGATAGCATTCACAATTTATATAATGATAAAATGAAGTAATTTTGTCCTGCGCATCGCGCGGGGTTCATACTAGTTAGGTAATAAAACATAGAATTGTGACCGCTAAAAACTGTGGCAAAACTGTAGATTTGTGATTGTTTTTCTTAGGACTTAAGAGAGTCTAGTTTTGCCAACCCGGCTCATCAACTATCAAGTTTTTATTTTATTTTTCAGTTTTTCATTTTTTTCATTTTTTTAAATTAAAAATATCAATCAGCCTATAAAGCATGAACACTTTATTTTGAGGACGTGTTACCATGTCAAAGACGTGTCGATGTCTGACACTCGCACGACACCCATACGACACATATACATAAGTTGCAGAATATAAAATTAATTTTTGGTGACTTAACATGATAAACAATATAAAACAATGACACATATGACATATATTAATTTTTAAAGTTTTCATCAAAATTAATAGATTTTTAATTATTTATATATATAAATATATGCCGTGTCGTGTCGTGTAACTTTAAGAATTTGACGTGTCGGTGTGTCTGTGTCTGTGTCTGTGTCGTGTCCCGTGTCCGTGTTACTGTCCATGCTTCATAACAATTAGCAGTAACAAACAACAAAACTTTTTCAACATCCTTCAAAATCAACAAGTCACATAAAACATGAGAAGAAATGAGGAGTTAGATTAGAATTTGATATATTGTAGGAAAAAGAACTCTAAAGAAGTCAATAAGGGACTGGAATCGATGAGAGAGAGAGTGAGTGAGCCTAGATATTTTTAGTTGTACGGTTTAATTTTTAAATTTACAATTATTTTTAAATAAGGTGGATTGACTCACTAACTCGCCAACTCACTCGAGGTAGCCCACCACGAGCCGCGGGTTAAGTGAGCCAACCCACTCGAGCTAAAGTTTTTTGCGAGCCAGATTTTCTCAACCCGACGCCAGTTTGGCAAGTTAAATGAGCCAACCCACCGAATTTGGCTCGTTTTAACGACTCTAGTTTTAAGAACCGTCACAAATCCCCTTGCCATGATTTTAATCGTCGCAAAACCCAAAAATAATTGTTTGCAAAACTTCTATTTTTTTTTGTAGTGATTCTCATAATAAGATCATAGAATCGATAGGATGTAAAATCATAAGATTTTAATAAATTTAGATTTTATTTAGGGTAAATTACACTTTGGTACCTTGTGGTTTGACCCTATTTCACTTTGGTACCCTGTGGTATTCTCCATTGACACTTTGGAACCCTTTGGAGCTATTTTGTAATTTTAACCATAACAATTTTTGCAAAAATTACATATTGACCCCAAAAAATTTTCAAAAAATTACAAATAGATCCCTGGATACATATTATCTAGGGACTAAAATGAAAATTTTAAAAAAATTTGGGGTCAATATGTAATTTTTGCAAAATTTGTTATGGTTAAAATTTCAAAATAGCTCCAAAGGGTATCAAAGTGTTAATTGAGAATAAGACAGGGTACCAAAGTGTCAGGTTTCAAACCATAGGGTACCAAAGTGAAATATGGTCAAACTATAGGGTACCAAAGTATAATTTATCCTTTTATTTAAGATTGCAAAGTATAATTGGGATCAATTGTCTAAATAAGATCTTACGATTTAAATTGAGATCTTAATAACACCGGTTATAACAACTTTAACTACCTTGAGTGCCTCTCCTAAGTGTAATTGTCAAGTGCATGGAATGTATTTAAGGACCTCTTCCCATAACTATGGTACGAAATACACTCACTCACCATTGCTCCCAACTTACCTTCAAACCCTTATTGACTTTAACATTAGAGAAGTTTTATGAAGTCCCAACCCTCTTCAGTCATCTTGCAAGTTTGTCTAATCGCTTGAGATCTAATCCTTCCAAAGGTAAGTTCGTCACAAAGCATTTATAAAATGAAGGTTAAAGTTCTATTTTGGTCTCTCATGTTTTCTCAAAGTTCCAGTTTGGTCCCTCAAGTTTTTTTCGTTCCATTTTGGTCCTCAAGTTTTTAAAAGTTCTGTTTTGGTCCCTCAAGTTTCTAAAACCGTTAGTCCTTGAAATCTATTAAAATTGTCTATTTATTTCTTTTTTCCTTACGCTTTGATCTTATTATATAAGCAAAATGACCTTAATGTAAAAACCTAAAATTTTTGGGGGATGATAGTCTATTTGTCCTTTTTTTAACAGACAAAGTAGTTGAAAAATGCTGAGGGATTAACGATGAAACGTTTTGAAAAGTTGAGGGACCAAAACGGAACAAAAAAAAGATGAGGGACAAAAATGAAACTTTAAGCAAACCTGAGAGACTAAAATATAGGACTTTGGCCTAAAATGAAAAGAGATACACACAAAACAATTATAGAATATAGAGAGAATGAACAGCGAAATGAAATGATTGATAAAACCAATCAAACAAAGAATAGTGGCTTCACAAAACAGAAATGACAAAAGTGTGAACAATGAGTGAACAAGAATTTGCAAAAGAGATAAATGATTTTGTTAATAAAAAAATGACGTGTTTTAAATTTGAAGAATTAGAGACATAATAGATGTTGTCTCTAATTTGTCTCAGATAGAAACATAGTCCAAGCCTCAGTAACAAATTAGCCATAGACATAAAAAATTGTCTCCAATTTCGTCAATACGTACTAGACCAAAACAAAATTAAGAAAATGCTACTGAAAAGTTTAAAACGTTGTGATAAATAATCCTGTCGCTAATTCCCCCAACTTTTAAGAATATGACGTGTCATGTCCCAAATATACAGGGTAGATTTTAAATTAGTCTAAATGTTTCATTTGTTCAATTTAATCATATATTTTCATAATTTCTCATATTGGTCCTAAGTAGGGGTGACAATCTCAACCCATTACTCACTAACCCAACCAACCCAACAACAAATTAACCAACTCAAACCCAACCCATTTAGATAATGGGTTAAGATAGGTTGGGTTCAAAATTGACCTATTAAAATTTGGGTTGGGTTGGGTAAAACCCATGGGTTATCCAACCCAACCTAAATTTGTATCAAAACTACGTAGTTTCATGAAAGGGGTAAATATGCAATTTCATAAATTTTTTCAAAAATTACAAAATGNTGAAAGGGGTAAATATGCAATTTTATAAATTTTTGCAAAAATTACAAAATGCCCCCCAAAAAATTTCAAAATTTACAAAAACGTCCTAAACCATAATATTTGAGGACTAAAATGAAAATTATAAAAAACATTTTGGACCAAAATTGTAATTTTGAAAAATATTGAAAAAAGGATAAAATTACAGATTAGTCCTAAATTTGAAAAAAAAAATGCATTTTAGTCCCACCAAACTGTGAGTTAAGTGGAAGGAAGATGAATTTTGCAAATTTTTGCAAAAATTACATAATGCCCCTAAATATTTTCAAAATTTACAAAAAAGTCCCTAGATCATGATATTTGAGGACTAAAATGAAATTTTTTTAAAAAAACTGGTGTCAAAATGTAATTTTTGAAAATATGAAAAAGATGGAAACTGTCAATCAGTCCAAAATCTGAATAAAAATACTATTTAGTCTTAAATTTAAATAATTTAAAAATTATTCTAATTAATTAGTTTATAAATTAAATAATATAAATATTTTAAGATGGGTTTATGGTTGGGTTGGGTCAACCCTTAATTTTATGGGTCATGACCCACCCATGACCCATTTAGAAAATATAAATGGGTCAATGACCCAGTTATAACCCAACCCAAAACCAACCCAACCCAACCATTTGCCACCCCTAGTCCTAAGTTTAGTTTGGGGCATGATTTGAGCTCTTTTGTTGACGATCTCAACTAGATAGAAAAAAAACTCTTTAAGAGTTAACGAATAGTTTTGAAATTATAGTGTTTGAACTTGAAACAAGAAAGATATAACTAATTTTGTTTGTTTTCTTGTGAAACAAGCAACACACTTTTGAGATTCGATTTGAGTCCTAATTAGATATAAAAGTTACTTGTTAGAAGCAATAAGTATCTCTAAATTCATTACATTCGAACTTGAAATGAGATAGATATGATCACATATTTAATAATTTGAGATCAATTTAACATATTATGAAAATATACATGACCAATTTAAAACAAATGAAGCATTTATGATTAGTTTGAAATATACCCCAAATATTTGGGACCAATTTGAGGTTTTGACCAAAATTTTATATACAATTTGTGGTTAATTACTTAATTTAATGGCTTCGATTGTTATGCATTTTTTTATTCTTATTGGCTCATATCTTGATAATCAAATGACAATTGACTTATGTCCCATTTTTATGAATTTGTTTGTAACAAGAACATGAGACTACTTAAGAGACAATTGACTTATGTCTCATTTTTATCAAATGATAATTGACTTATGTCTCATTTTTATGAATTTGTTCGTAACAAGAACATGAGACTACTTAAGAGACAATCAAAACTCAAAACACAAGTTATATATTCTATAATTTCTTGAACATAAATCCTCTGGATTTGAAGTCTCTATAATTCTCTGAAACTAGCTAGGTAAATTAGCGAAGGCAAAAACTAAAATGCACAACTTCACTTATCATTAAATGACAATGTTGCAATTTTCAGATATATATATATTTTTACTTAATTACAGAGAATTACACAATTCTCAAATATAGAAGATCCATGTGCACAATTTCTCACTATCTTAGAATCTTGTGGTTCCGTGAAACAATGCTGCAACAATGGATATACAATGGCCAATATCTCTCTACACCATCCTATATTCCCGTAACATTCTAAATTCTATTCTAATCACCAAAAAATAATGTGATGGCTTTTATTCTTTAACAAAATCAATATCATAAATTTTGAAAAACAAAAGTAACAATTGTTCTAATTTCCCAATACATTACCCAACCTTGTTCTTCTTCCGCCATGCCTAGAGTTCGAAAAATTCCCTTCATCCTCTCACTCATTTGCGTCATTCTCCTCAACCCTCATTGCTTTGCACGCCAAGAACCCATCGATTCATCATCATCAACGACCTCCTTCGCCGATTCCATCTCAGAAACCCTAAAAAAAATAATATCCCCAAATCATATCCCTATAATTTCATCATCTTCTTCACCCGCACCAACCCCTAACCCTAACCCTAACTCCAATCCAGAGTCTCCCCTTTCCTTTCCCTCGACGCCGTAGGCGGCGTCGATCATCACATGGCTGTTATCGAGCCGCTAAACGACGCCGTCGGGAAGACGAAAACGAAAATAGCCTCTGATTCTGGATCTGGTGGATCTGGTTCTTCGATCTCTGATTGTAAGGATAATTACGCAGATGCTTTGGATTGCCTGAAGAACGCGTTGGATGCGATTCATTCTCGCGATTTCGGCACCGTCAATAGCATGCTAAGCGGCGTCGTTTCGGATGAAGAAGACGACGGCGACGGCAAAGGATTCGCCGCCGTCGCAGATGGATGAATTCGATGAATTGATTAAGAGAATGGCTAGCAATTGCCTTGCCATTGCTTCGATGATTCACCACTGATCATTATTAACATTATTACTCTTACACTTTCCTTGCTTGGATAAAAATGTATATACACTCTGTATTTGAAATCTGTACATATTTTACTACCCACAAATAGTTAAGAGAAATTTTATCATGTAGCCTATCAATTTACATCAAATCAACTAATTAGTTCTAGTTTTTGAGTAATCAAAATATACTACAGGGGTTCTTGAATTGTTACAATTGTCAACTATTTGGTCCCTAATGGTGATTTGGTTTTTAAATTTGAACCGATTTTATATTTTTTGGTTTATGAATTTTCATTACAATAATACTATTTGATCCTAGAGTTTGATTTTTGCGACCATATAGTTGACATTGCAATAATTAAGGGAGTAAGTGATATATTTTAATTATTAAAAATTGTAGTTGACATTGCAATAATTAAGGGAGTAAGTGATATATTTTAATTATTAAAAATTGATTAATTAACTCAATATAAATTTAGGAACCAAATAAAACGATTTTTCAATTGCCAACTTTCTCATCATGTTTTGTTCATATTCATTCTTTATTTCTCGATTTATAGTCCTATAATGTACCGGGAAAATGTATTTTATTTAAATTTTTAATTTTATAAATGTATATAGGGTTTGTTTGATTTAGATTATGAGCAACTCATAACCTAAATACCAAGAAGCTGAATAATCTCGTTTATTATAATCTACAATAATCTTAAATCTCAAACCATTTGATTATTTTTATGCCCCTATAACTATACTTATAATATTTTTTTTTGACTTGAAATATAATTCATTCAAAAGCAAGGCAGAGCCAAACACAATACAAAGAAAAACAAAGTAGAAATAGCTAATCCCTCCCTAGCATAAACAACAACACTAGACAAGATATCAACTGACAAAGTTGGGAGTTTACGTCAACCCATCCAAGAGGACACATCCTCGTTTTAGACAAATTGACAAAATAATTAATTGCCAAATTAGCGGATCTAAGGATCCAACTAAAGCTACAACCATCTAAATAACAGGAAACATAAATAAAGTCATCTAAGAGAGACAAACCCTTCCAAACAGGACAGCATGCAACCCTAATGGTTGTTCTAAAAAATGGCATAAACAGACTCAAAGCAACAATAATAAAAAAAATAAAACGAAATGACGTCATGGAAGAGCACCCAAAAATCAGGACCAAACTAGGAAGCCGATGTGGAAGCCAAAAACTGTCGTGGAATGCCTAGTCCAAATTCACCGCCACAAAACACCGTCATGGGAACCCTGATCCAGAACGTCGTCACCACAAAACTCTATAACAAGAGGGAGGACCATCGCCACTGAGACAGCAGCGGCCCAAAGTTTCACTTACAAAAACTCTCACAGCGGAGAGGGTTTTCTCTCACAGAGGAGAGGTTTTAGGACCGTCTCAAATATGTTCTAAATACAAATTTATTAACCATACCTATAATTACTTATACTTCATTATATATTGGGTAAATTGCAGTTTGGTACCATGTGGTTAGGGGCGGTTCCACTTTGGTACCCTGAAAGAAAATTTTTTGCATTTTGGTGCCCCGTGGTTTGCTCCGTTAGCGAATTGGTCCCCTGTGCTTATTTTCTGTTAGGATTTAACGGTTGTGACCACCTTAAAATGTCAAAAACCTCCCAACAAGTTTTCTCTTATGCGTTTAAGTCCTTTCCCTTTACTAAAAGGGATCAAAACCTAAAGAAAACAGAAATTAAAGGGTACACATGTAAATGGCCAACAATTTCCCAGCTAAAACTAAAAAATTTCCCTTCTTTCTTCTCAAATCTAAAACCCCAAATCCTTCATCTTCTCAATCCTCTGAAAATGGCCTACAATTTCAAATATATATGTATATACACACACCATCCTCATTTCTCATCCAAATTTCAAATTCCTCTCATACCAATTTCATATATATATAATGATAATCCAAAAATTATGGAGGATTCCAAAACCCTAAGTGCGTGATTGGGGATTAGGTCAAAACCCAAATCCCCAATATATACATATATATATATATTGGTACGAGAGGAATTTGAAATTTGGATGAGAAATGAGGATGGTGTGTGTATATACATATATATTTGAAATTGTAGGCCATTTCCAGAGGATTGAGAAGATGAAGGATTTGGGGTTTCAGATTTGAGAAGAAAGAAGGGAAATTTTTTAGTTTTAGCTGGGAAATTGTTGGCCATTTACATAATGTACCCTTTAATTTCTGATCCCTGATCCCTTTTAGCAAAGGGTAAGGACTTAAATGCATAAGAGAAGACTTGTTGGGAGGCTTTTGACATTTTAAGGTGGTCACAGCCGTTAAATCCTAGCAGAAAATAAGCACAGGGGACCAATTCGCTAACGGAGCAAACCATAGGGCACCAAAATGCAAAAATTTTTCTTTCAGGGTACCAAAGTGGAACCGCCCCTAACCACAGGGTACCAAACTGCAATTTACCCATATATATTTAAGGGTAAATTATAAAAAAGGGCCTTGTGGTTTGCCCATTTTCAGATAGGGTCCTTGTGGTTTAAAAAGTGTCAAATGGGGTCCCTGTAGTTAACTCCGTTAACCAAAAGGGTTATGAGGTATATTTTCGTTCAAAATTTGATGGAAATCTTAGCTAATATACTATTTTAAGACTCTAACTATTAATTTTTATGCGTTTGACTCCTTATTTGTATGAAATTTGACAGAAATCTTAGTTAAAATACTATTTTAAGATCTTAACTATTACTATGAAACTTTTCTTTTTTTGTGTCAAAGTCCTTCTCTCATAACTGAAGGGCCAATATGGAACGAAAAATAACTAAGGGACCAATTTAAAACATTGAGCATAACTGGGAGACCAAAATAGGACTTTGGCCTTTATAATTTTTATGAGATTAAAGTGACAAACAAATAATCTCATTTTCTTGATAATTTAGGCTAAAGTTAATTTAAAAGTCTAAATTATATTTTAAAATATTCTGAGCTATAAACTCTAAAAATATTGTATAATGATCTTGATCTAAAATTGTTAGTCTCAAGATAAAATAATAATGTCCTAATTATTATTTTTGAGATAAAAAATTAGAGAGAAAACAAATATATATTCATGAGTCATACACAAATTATAATTATATATATATAATGATAATCCACGCATACCCATATCATCAACAGTAGATGCAACATCACATATATATGTAAAATCGACGCACAAAGGAGGGGAAGAGGAGTTTCAGAAATTATTGGCTACAATTATGAATTGGTCCTCAAAGGTTTCCAAACTTTGCAAATAGGTCCCTAAACATGGGATAGTCAAGGAGTAAAATGAAACTTTAGAAAGTTTTTATGGGTCAAAATGTAATTTTGTAAAATATGGGCAAAAGGAACGAATTACAGTATTGTCCAAAACCTGGAGAAAAAGTGCAATCTAGTCCCTATCGGAATCTTAAAATTGCAATCTTTGGATGAATCCTTTGAGGGTTGGAACGCCTTTGGGAATGATTCTCATTGTTCCTTCATCCGGGTTCAAAGAACAAACTCATAAGTAATTTTAAACCTACCCAAAGAATGAGATGGAGATGATGAAAAATTAAAAAGGAAGAAAGAATGTTTGCCTTAATTACGGACTCACCACACGAATTTTCCCTCCTCAAAATCTGAATTTTTTTCACTCTTTTTCTCTCCTAAAAGTTGCCTTTTCCTCACAAACACATCTTCTATTTATATGCGTGAAAAGAGAATCAATCGGGATTAAGAATTAATTATAATTGAAAGGAAGAATTCATGAAATCACCAATCAATCATAATTAAAAATTCATAATAAAAATCTGAAATTTGGAATTGATTGAAACCAAATCCAAAATTTAATGTGATGAAAATTGATCCCTAAGAAACTTCATTTTTCCCTCATTTTCGTGCTTCATGGATAATGAATTTCCTTTTTCCTCTTCATGCATGCTTCATCTCTAAGGAATGTGATGAATAATCATTCTAAAACTTCCTTAAGATAAACTTGATGTTAAGCATTACTAAAATATGGGCTAATGGTTAAGGCTTAGGAGTTTTGTTAAAGGGGAGTGGGTTTAAACCCCATTTTTGCCACTTTTACCATTTCCCCACCTTTTTTTTATTTATTTAATTTCGTTTTTTATATATATTTTTAATTTTATTTATTTATTATTTTGAGACTCCTTTTTCCTTTTGGGAATTTTTATTTTTAAAATTAAGATTTTGAAAACTCAAAAATTCTTATTTTATTTTGAATGCCCAATAGGTTTATTTATATAAAAAGGTGGCCCAAAACTTTTATTTATTTACAAAAGACCCGGTCAAAATCGGGTGTTCACAGGGTCGAAATCTGCACAGACAAGATCTATTGGAAGCAATGTCTCGTCTGAAAACCTGGTCCTTTTCTCAGGATGTTTTGGCCTCGAGGCCATAGGAGCCTTCTCCTTGTCAGCGATGGGGGGAAGGTCAAAGGAAGCCTCAAGAACAGATGTCTTAGTGGGCACTAGCTGAGCCTGGCGTGCACGCCTGCCGGCTGAGGATATCGGGGCGACAGGAGGCACAGTCCTCCTATTTAAAGTGGCCATCAAATTAGTCATCCTCCACCCCGCACAAAACAAAAGCGTAAGGCAACAATCAAAGTCAAGGATAAAAACAAACACCTACTAAGGACAAAACAAAATGAAAATAAGCAAAGAAAGATAAAAACGTACGAGGTTCCCGGGGAGGGTCAAGGCCAACTGGGTCGTAAATCTCTATGTTAGTCAACTTCAAAGTTGCAATCTTGTCTGACATGGTGAGATCACACCAATCAAAAATAAAGGTTCCATAATGAGGTTTCCCCCCAGCTTTGTGGAAACATAGGCCGATTATCAATTGCCCTGATCTACCAAGGCCTAATCCGAGGAACACCGCGAATAAGGACAAACCACTCCTTCCAATTCTTGAGATGGCTCAGGAACTTGGTCAGAAGCTTCGGCCAACCTGCCCTACGGATCATAGACAAGTGACCCTGATTCTACCACTTGGCGCGAAAGAAATAGAAGAATAACGTCCCTGAAGGCTCAACCTCCCCAATTTGACATTTCATCTCAAAGACCCTCAAAATTCTACAACCATTAGCACTAAGTTGGACAAGGCATGCGTGTACAATGCTTAAAACATCCATCAACCACCTAGGAAAAGGAATGCTCATATCCCAATCGTCAAGAAGCCACTCATAAAGGAGAAATCTTGTCCTTTCAGAATGTAATACTGATGGCTCATCGGTATCCTATAGAGCAATCTCACAGGTAGAGCCGCTCCGGCGGCCACTTAACAAAAGACGCCTGTTGAGCGCTTGAAGTACCTCAGGATTTGTCAAGCGGCTATGACAAAGCTTGATACTCTCATTCACTCCTTCAATCGAAGGAACGAGCTTGAAGTTTGAATTCAATTCTTCCTAGTCCACAGGAGGACGCTCGAATGGAATCTCCTCGATATAGTCAGCGGAAACACCTTTATAAAAATCATGAGTGACAGAGGACCGAGACAACAGGTGTCCCTGCTCAAGGAAACATCTAGGCCAATTCACAAAATTAACAATACCATCTCCAATATCTTGACGAGGATAACCATTCAAAATGTTGGCCCAAGGTGTTGTCGGATGAATCCCCTCACAAGCGGCCTGACTTCAAGAAGACGCCCTGGGAGTCCTATCCCGAGATTCATCGAATCTGGCTCTATCCATCGGAGACGGACCTAAGAGGTCACTCTCTATCGAGGCTTTGCTCGCTTCTTGAAAAGACTCAGAAGTGTCTTCCACTTGCTGAAAGGCATCATCTCCATCCATCGGCACCGGAAATGATGTCTGACTTGAAAGCTAGTAACCCCGACCCAATAAGCGAATATACTCGCGAAAATCCCCAACGAAGACACCAGAGTCGCCCCCAGAATGAAGAGGGTCGGGAGGAAGCTCAAGAGTGGTAGGCCACGATTGCAAACTAGAGGACCCTCCCCTCGAGAACCTAAGAAGAGGACGAAGAAGCCAAAAAAGACAAAGCAGGAGGCTTACCTGGATTTGTCATGATGGCCGCCCGGAAGTTATTTATTTGTCAGCGTCGACGTCAACCAAGAGGCAGTATGGGCGGCGACCACTACAAGGAGGGAGATGCAAACACTTAGTCAAAAATCAAGGCAATCTTGGGAGCACAAAATGAACCACTTCGCTAAAGAAATCACTACAATTCAAGAGCTATTTGATGAACAAAAATGTCAAAGAACGACGAAGAACACATGAAGAACAATCATGAGTGATAAACAAGGATTCAAAGGGAAGACGAAGATCATTCATCACAAACAATTGAAATATCTAAAACAAGCGAAGAACACTCATGAACAACGAGGAACGCTCGAGAACATCCATCCCAAGTTCAAGAACATTCATCCTAAACTCAAGAACATTCATCCTAAGTTCAAGAAACTCCATCCTAAATTCAAGAACATTCATAAAAAAAAGAACAATCATGAAAAGTGGTGAAAGACCAACCTCTACAGCGAAATCGATGGCGGCTCGGCGGAGGAGAACCTCGTCAAGAACCGGCGACGTTAGAGCAAAATGAGAGAATAGTGGGGAGCTTTGGAAGGAAAAATGTGTAAAATCAAAAGTCCAATAGGTGATTTATAGAAGGTAAAACGGAGGGAGAAATCAAAAATTTGAAAGAAGGCAAAATGGAGGGAGAAACCACAAGTTTGAAAGGAGGCAAGTTCACCCGTCACTACAAGGCCGCCAAAACCACTAAAGGCCACTGTGTTGGGAATTCTAGGCGCCTAACGCAGCGGAAGCAAATATAAAAATTAAAATTAAAACGCGCCAAGTCCTAAAATTCCCGAACGGATCCGCTAGTATAATTTAAAACTTTTAAGATAGTGGTATACCTCACGAGTTTCAATCGGTTGGTTGTACAAGGCGTGTCCTAGGAGTCCACTCGCAGCGTCCTCCCTCTGCCGGTGATCCACACGAATAGTTTCTTGGGCACCAAGGTGCTAGCCTTCCGTTCTTTTCTCCAAAAGAACTAGGGACCAATCTACAGTGACTTTGACTTCAAGAACTCCTTCTTGAATCAAACAAGGTGGCACAAAAGGAAACCCCAACAAGAACTCCTTCTTGTTTTTCCTTCTCTCACAAAACCCTAATTTTGGTAACCTCAAATCGAATTTCCTAACTCCTTAGGCAAACTCGATTTTTCCTCTCTCAACTCTTCAGAGCCAAAATTTTCTCTCACTTGGAAAGCTAGGGTTTGAGAATGGCGATTTTCTATCTCTCTCAACAAGGAGGATGAAAGTTGCACAAATGAGCTCTCTCTCTCTCTCTCCCTTAGGCGCCTAGCCTAGGGTTTTTAATAATTATTTTAGAGCATTATTATAATTCCATAATCATAATAATATGGCTTCATGAATTGAATTTACAATTAAAATATTACCATAATATTTAATTTAAATTCAAATCGTAATCTTAGGGAATCAGATATAAGATCAAATCTCCCTTGGGACCCACTAAGAAAGGCGCCATGCTCCATCTATTTTATCTTGGAATTTTATAAATCAAAAACATTCCTAACTCTTAGGAAGTCATGATTCTCGAAAGATCCTGAGTTGAGATCTCACCAAATCTATTTGAATCAAATCTTTTGATATCTCTATCAAATCTTTTGAATTCAAACTCATGATTTAAATTAATAAAACAATTTTATTAATCTAAAATCATCAAAAGAGGCGCCACCCTCATGCCAATATTAGGGAATTTTATAAATCAATAATCTCCTAACTTTTAGGAATCTTATCTGATTTATTTTTCCCTAATATTTTAATTGTAAATAATTAATCCCCATTAATCATTTAACAATTATTATATTTAAACTTGTCTCACAAATTTAAATATTTCACAACTGTAGATCAATTAAGACAAGACTTAATGTCCCAGACATTTCGCTGTGTCTTAAATCGTGCCACCTAAGTGACCCACGAATTAACCCTAATTTGTGTCCCTTTAAGCGGTGTCNAACCAAACCCGTACCTAGCCCTTATGGCTACCCTGCTACGGGCAACGTTAGACTAGGCCAAAGTTTGACAACTACAACGCCAGAATAATGATGACCTCAGGTCTAAGGCGTCGTGACAGGTGTACCGGAGAGGCAAGCTGATGACTAAACCCATGCAGGACTCTCCGGGTCATGTCCAGCAACTCGTAACCCCTTACGTAATTGCACCATGACTCTCGTTCCAGCATCTAGTGCATGCATCTCTATGCACCGAGGTCATGCTGGTCTTAGTTCATTTTCGCTCCCACGAAAACAATCGACCAGGGACAAATTTAGATTAATTATCTCATAATTAATCACGGACTGTTATCATAGTAAACATGCTAATAATATGATAACCATTAATTTATCTCCATAAATTAATCAATATGTTCAAAACATATTTATAAAATGATTGGCCCTAGGGCACAATCTCCAACACACTGGACTTGCCAGCTCACGAGCAACAAGGCCGCCGACGGCATGCCTGCATTTTGGCGTTAAACTTGACTAGGAGACAACAAAATTGAAAATCGGCGGCCAAGCTTAGGAGGGGAGAGATGGAAATGAAAGAAAAAGCAATGGAGAAGGCTTTTTATGAAGACAAACCCTCACAACTTCAAAGTTTGAAATTGGGGGAAATGGAGGGAAACCCAAAATTCAAAATTTGAATCGGAGGGGAAAAATAAAAAAGTTCCAAATTTTCGAATGATGGAAGAAAGTGCAATACTCAAGCCTAACACATAAATAACCAAGACATTTGTAAAGGCCCCCAAAGATGACAGGCGATGAAACTTTACCAAGTAACCCCTGGGATAGCTTAGTCAGACCCCAGGACACAACCAGTGGGAACATAATGACAATTTTTTAGAGGGACTAGTGATAATATAGAATCGGAGAAAGGCCAAAAAGCAGCATCCAAAAGGCAAAATTGGCCACTTTCAGGCGGCCATCCCCCATGAAAGCCGCCCTACGTGGGCAGCCTACCCTCATGAAGGTTGCCTGGTCCAAACCGGTGTCCTCTTGAAGGACGCCATCGTCAATCAATCTAAGACCAGGTACCTTCTGAGATACCCGCGTGATCTACCTCTGAAAATGACGGACTTCGTCTCGGATTCTCTGGAATTCTCGCCAAGAGATATTTTCCCCAAATCACGGAGCTAAATTGATTCTCCTAAAATTAATAGGATATCATATCCTCGTATCGAGGACCTTCCTGATGGTAGTCCACACTATAAAAGGGTTAAGGAAGGGTCATTTGAGGTAATAACTCGAACTCAGTCTAGACTGATTACCCAAAAATACTCTCTACTAACTTAAGCATCAGAGGTGAATCGCAGGAAACCTCCCCGCTGTTCATTGATTTTGTAGGAACCGAATACCGCAGTTCCTCACTGAACCAAGTAAGGCCTCTCGGGCCAGAACTTGATTCATCATGTCAATATCTTGTTTATTTTTTTAGGAGGCCTACACCCGTCCATTATGTGGCATAGGGGTTACATCCCTTATGATCTTCCATCTATCTCTTGCACAATGGCCAATATCTCTAATAACCAAAACAATGTGATCACTTTTATTCTTTAACAAAATTAGTATGATAATTTTTTTATTTTTTAAAAAGAGTTTTCCAATTTCCCAATACATTACCTAACCTTCTTCATCTTTCATCATGCTTAGAGTGCGAGAAATTCCCTCATTCTGTCACTCTTCTTCGTCATCCTCGTCCACCCTCAACGCTTCGCACACCAAAAACCCATCGATTATCTCGCACTCCCAATTTCTTCTCCAACGCGAGTTCTATTATCATCATCATCATCCTCTAATCCTCTTCCTTAATTTGCGACCTCCTTCGACGATTCCATCTCAGAAACCCTAAAAAAAATAATATCCCCAAATCATATCGCTATAATATCATCATCATCTTCACCCGCACCAACCCCTAACCCTAATTCTTACCCCCAATCCACCTTTCAAATCCATCTACGACTCCACAAACTACCCCAAAATTTGCCTCTCCAGAGTCTCCCCTTTCCTTTCCCTCGATGCCGGCGGCGACGTCGATCATCACATGGTCATTCTTGAAACTTCCATTAAAGCATGCATCAAGCCGCTAACCGACGAAGTCGGGAAGAAGAAAATGAAAATATCTTATGATTATGGATCTGGTTCTTCGATCTCTGATTGTAAGGATAACTACACGAACACTTTGGATTGCCTGAAGAATGCGTTGGATGCGATTCATTCTTGGGACATCGGCACCATCAACAACATGTTGAGCGGCGTCCTTTCAGATATTTCGACATGCGAGGATGCGATGAAGGAGACGACAACAACGACGAAGGATTCGCTATCGCAGATGGAGGAATTTGATGAATTGATTAAGAGGTTGGCTAGCAATTGCCTTTCCATTGCTTTGATGATTCACCACTAATCACATTACTCTTACACTTTTTCCCTTGCTTGTATAAATGTGAGAACTCTGTATTTGAAATCTGTATATATTCTACCCACAAATAGCCAACTTTATTCTCATCTTTTGTTCATATTCATTTTTTTAATAGGTTAAATTTGATTCAATATCTTTTGATCAGTCCCCGAGTCGAGTCATGTAACTTTATTTTGTTGCACTTTTGATTCATATATTTGCAAAAGATTTAATTTTTTTTTCAAACGATATGAGACAACTTCAGCGCCTGACTCAAAGATATGAGATCAAATTTGTAAAAAAAAAATGGGACTAAATTGGGACCTAATCCAAAGATATAAGACCAAAAATGCGACAAATAAAGATATAAAACTAAATTGGGAACTAAGCATAAGCAAAAGATATGAGATTAAATTGAGACTTTAATTTCATTCTTTATTTCTATAGTGTACTCAAAAATGCATTTTATTTTATTCTTTAATTTTGTTAATGTATATAGATATAGAGGATTAAATTAAATTTAAGGCGATTCTTGTGGACTATTAGTATTGTTATTGTGCCTTTGTTTTAGCCATTAGCCAGGTAGGTTTCTATTTCTTTCCGTAATTGCTGTTGTGTTTGGAACATTGAAAGAAACAAAATTGGTCAAAACCTATTTTAGTCTTTCATGTTGGTAAAAGTACTATTAATACCCTCAACGTATGAGGTCATTTTCAGTTATACCCCAAATGTTTTTTTGTCAATTATACCCCCAACGTTTCACATTTGAGTCAATTATACCCCAACCCCTAATTAATTACAGAGTAATCCAGAATGTTTGTCATCTTTAACAAACAGTTCCTTAGAAGCCATTAACAACTCTCCTTCTCTTACCCTAAAACATCACCACCACACTTCAACATCGTCGTCCACTTTGTCCTTATTTCCGTCAACATGGTCCTTTTCGTTGTCGTCCTCAGCTTTTTGGTCTCCCCTAAATTACGTCGTTCCCATCCATTTTCCTTCCCTTATAATCGACTCTCTCACACATCTTCTCTATTTTGCCTCTCTCTCCAAAGGGGTTTTGATGTTACTTTACTTCTCAATTTCGATGACCACGACAGCACCGCCACCGGAGATTGTGTGTTAACGTTGGGAGGTATAACTATTGGTATTTCTGCTCAATTTCTCTGTATTCGAGGCTCACCGTCGAGTTTGTGTGTGATTGTCAAAATATTGAAAAACAAAGGGGAGAGATTTTTCGAGTTTCTCAATTTTAGGAACCAGTTCATTAAAGATAACAAACATTCTGGATTGTTTTGTAATTAATTAGGGACTCGTGTGAAAGAAAAATCATGAGAGAATGAAGTATTTCTAAATAATGGAAACTTAAGGACCTTAAAACAAAAAAAAATGTGGGGTTGAGGTATGATTCAAATGTGAAATGTTGGGGGTATAATTCAAAAAAAAAAGCGTTGGTGGTATAACTAAAAATGACCCCATACGTTGGGGGTACCAACAGTACTTTTGCCCTTTCATGTTTACCCAAAGTTTTGTTTTGATCTCTAATAATTTTTTTGTTCTGTTTTGATCTTTAATCTTTCTTAAAAGTTTCATCAATGGTCTCTCACTATTGATTATTGTCATATATCTCTTGTTTTGAACCCGAATGCAATTAAATCAGAGTTACGAGTTAAACTTGATGAGTTTTTCTTTGCGTAATTGAAGTTATTAACAAATAAGGTCAAATCCAACATGAAAGAGGGCCTGGAAATGGTTTGTTTGTTTCATGAATTTGGTCATATCTCTCTCGTTTCAAGTCCGAAAGCAACGGAATTGGAGCTAAAAGTTACTTTTGACTGATTTTTTCTTTGTCTAGTTGGGACTATTGACAAACGAGGTCAAATTGTACTCTGCAAATTAATATTGATGTTTTGGCCAAACTCACTTTCAGAGTACTATTTGACCTTGTTTGCTAATGACCTCAACTGGATGGAGAAAGAACTCGCCAAGAGCAATTTGTAGCTTTGATTTTGTTGCATTCGAACTTGAAACGAGAGAGATATGACTAATTTCATGAAACAAGCGACCCATTTTTAGGTCTAATTTTATGCTTGATTTGATCTTGTTTCCTGATGATTCCAACTAAGCAAAGAGAGAACTCATCAAATTTAACTTGTATTTCGGATTTGATCACATCGATCTAGGTTTGAAATAATATATATATATATATAACCATACTTAAAAGTTAGATAAAACTTTTAGAAAACATTAAGGATTAAAATGGAAAAAAAAATTAGTAACCAACACAAAACTTGGAGTAATCATCATGTATCAAAATAGGTTTTTGACCAATTTTTTTCAAAGCTTATGCACAATACATGCCTGTCTTATCTTGTTTGAACAAATATAAAGGGCAAAAGACTTGTTGGTGCCCCTAACGTTAGGGGTCAGTTTCAGTTATGCCCCCATGTTTGTTTTGTGTCAGTTATGCCCCCAATGTTTTACATTGTTTTTAATTATACCCCAAACTCAATTTTTTTGGGCCAAAGTCCTATTTTGGTCCCTCAAGTTTGCTCAAAGTTTCGTTTTGGACCCTCAGCTCAAAGTCCTTCATTCATCATCATCTTCACCACTACCACCACGACGACCAACACCACCACAACCACCGTCAGCAGCAGCAGCAACACCACCGCAGTCAATAGCAGCACAGCGGCCCCGACGACTACGAAAACTCCTAATCCAAGATTTTTTTTACCTCCTGAGTTCAATTGCGGCCTACATTTTGCGAACAAATTACCAAAAATATCAAATTCAAGCCACCAAAAAATTACATAGTCGCCGAAGAATTACACAATCACCGAAAATCATATTTCTAGTCATTTGTTTGCAAAATCCAGGCCGCCATAGAACTTAGGATGTCAAAAAACCTTGGATTAGGAGTTTCTGTAGTCGTCGAGGCCACCACGTATCTCGCCGGAAAGTTCGCCGAAGAAGACAAACCTTGCCAGAAAAGCTCGGCGGCGGCGGTGTTACTGCTACTACTATCGGTGGTGGTGGTGGTAGTGGTGAAGATGATGGTGAATGAAAGACTTTGAGCTGAGGGACCAAAACAGAACTTTGAGCAAACTTGTGGGACTAAAATAGGACTTTGGCCCAAAAAAATTGAGGTTAGGGTATATTTGACAACAATGAAAAACGTTGGGAGCATAACTGACAGAAAACAAACGTTAGGGGGCATAATTGAAACTTACCCCAAACGTTAGGGGCACCAACATGCCTTTTGCCAATATAAAGACAAAATGAAACAAATCAAAAAATAGTTAACAGAAAAGAACATATCTATCTTAACCATAAAATTAAGAAGGCTTCTTGTTGGCTTAGAGCTGAAGTCCACATAAATCAACAATCTTTTAAGACAAAGTATGGTAAAATTTTTAGGGTAAATTGCCAAAAAAAAAAATACATGTGGTAGCGTTAAATCACACATTGATGCTGTGTAGTTTTTTTTATTTCACTTTGGGTACTTGAGCTTTTCACCGTTAAACAGTTAAGGTACCTGAGGTTTTGTACTGTCAATTTTAATGAAAAATGTTGATGTGGTACAATCTTAGCCATCAACTTCCAATGTATTTCAGGAGTCGGAATTTCTATTGCTTCTTAGTCGTTGATTTCTCTTGCATTTTAACTGTCGGCTTCCACTAAGGTTAAAATCTCATTTTTGGTCCTCAAACTATGGGCTAAGTTTCATTTTGGTCATAAAAACTATTTTTGGCTTCATTTTTGTCCTCAAACTTTCATTTTTATTCCATCTTGGTCTTTGAAATATGATTTTATAAGAATTTCCATCGTTATTCTTAGTCATAAATTGGAGATAAAAATCAACCACCAATTTATCACCAATTTGTGATTAAGAATAAAATTTTTTTCTTCTTTTTTTTTTGTCAACTCACTTATTATTATGTATTTAGGTAGGGGTGAATATATAAAACACAGTCTAGTCGGGGCACTTATGGCCAAGTCTCGGGTCCTCTTTTTATCTAATTGAGTTTTCATTAATTAAATCCTCAAAATTTTAAATTTTAATTTTAATTATATGAAGTAGTAGTTTTTTTGATTTTATGATTTTAATTTTAATTTTTTAGTTTCTAATAAAATAAAATTCAATGTTTATTATGAGAATATAATTAAGTTTTGCCAAAACATTTATTGTAAAAGTAAGGCCTATTAGAATATGTTTATTTACAGCAATTTGTAGCTTAAGTACTTAATTTACAATAATAAAAGCAGAAGCAGGGGCGGAGCCAGGATTTTTGGTCGGCTGGGGCGATATATTTTTTGATCAAAATTTTATTTTAGTCTTTAATATTTATCCAAAGTTTCATTTTGGTCCTTAATGTTTTTTTTGTTCCGTTTTTGTCTTTAATATTTCCTTAAAGTTTTATAATTGGCCCCTAACTAATGAATGTGGTTATATCTATCTCATTTAAAACTCGAACGTAATAAAATTAGAGCTACGTGTTAAATGATCTCTACATTTCATTTTTAAGACTATTATTATATATATTAGATTAGTTAATTAGTCATGATATATATATATATATATATCTCAACTCTTATGAACTCAAACCTCTTCTTTTTTTACTCTATTCTATAAGTATGTTGTTTTAATTTATTAGAGACTAAATAGTATATTTTCTAGTCTCTTCTATAGATAAAATCATAAAATAGTATATCGTTTTAATCTTTAAAAAATTAACAAGTATATCGTTTTAATTTTTTAAGGATTAAACTATATATTTCAATATTTCAAAGACCAAATTATTAATTCGATAATCTTTTAAATATCAAATTGTTAGTTTATTCTTTGGCATAGTTTCAAAGAATTATGAAAAATCAATTAAAAATTACTAATAAAAATGTGACACTTTTTTTTTAGTAAAAAATCTTGACACTTGTTAAATTATAAATATAGCCACTTGATAAATTTTGAAAGTTTAAACCTTCTTTAATATATTATATAAACTTATCGATAATATAAATGATATAAGAGTAAATGATGTACTAGAAAGTGTGCATAAAAAATATGTTCTAAAAAATAAGTACTTAAAAAAATACAATTTATGCATTATGAATAATATATAAAGAAAATAATCAACAATTCATACGTAACATCTCATTGTTAAATACGCATTATGAATAATATATAAAGAAAATAATCAACACTTCATATGTAACATCTCATTGTTAAAAGGGACTAAATTGCAAGATTTAGAAGTTGTTACAAAACAAATGAGTTTGAATTGTGAGGGGCAAAATCATTGAAATAGAACCTGGGAGGACTAAACTGAAAAGTAAAAACGTTATCGTAACTTAAGTTAAATGTAATTATTAGTTTATAAATGAGTATTTTCATATAAAATTGGCTAATTTCGGCTCAAAGTATCATGGTTGATAAGGCCCATTTTCACAATTAAAGAAAGTCCCACATCGGCCACGTTAGCGCACACAGAAAAGTTTATAAATGAGTATTTTCATATAAAATACAATCGCTGGTAGGAAATGGTACCTATATGGTGGGGTTCTTCAGGGAGGTCCCTTGGCTTATCAGAGCAATATTAGAACAATACAACCATGGTGAAATATCAGAACAATACATTATATATCAATTGGAGTAGCACCAATCGTAAAGAAAGTTGTAAAATTTAGGTTTGTTATCCTATATCTAATATTTTTGGATATTTCAGCTAACCATCGGATACTAGATATCAGATATCAGATAAGGTACAAGTACAAATATTAGATTATTGGATATGGATATTGATACTTATATTGAATAGGGTAAACAGATACTGACAAAATGACCGGATACCTTACCAGATGACATCCCTAGTCAAAACCACCTTGTAATACCATAAAGATAAACTGATGCTGCTGTATTGAGAAACTGTGGAGGCTTCTTGAGCTGCACTGCTAGAGATTATAATGACTTGTTTATAATTGCTTCTTCCAAATTCTTCCTCCACCAAGAAGATCCCTTAATACTCAAAGCTTTAGCAATTAGAGAAGGTTTAATTTTGGCAGCAAAGTGCAATGCTCACAGTTTTGTGATTGAGAGTGATTCAAAGATTATTGTGGATGTCTTGAAGGGTAAACTGGGTAGTTTTAGTTATATCCATAGTGTTTGAGTTTATGACCTAGAGTAAACTGGGTAGTTTGATTCACAGTTTTGCAATGCTCACAATTTCTCTATAACGAGCAAACACTAAATTTTACATATGGGACCAAAGCTAAGACAAAAAAAAATATATGACTGATTTATGACCTGGAGGAAAGTTAGAGGACCAAATTCACACTTTAACCTAAAATTTAATGTGCAGATTTTTAGGGTATTTTGGAGTAACCAGACATTACAAATTAAAATATAAATAAAATAGATTGAATATATATATATATGTATGTATGTATGTATTACCTCTAAATGCTCAATTTTAAAAAAAAATGACCCAAATAGGCCCAGAATATTCATTACTGTGGACTCGGCTATTTAACTTGGTGATTTTATGAATAAGTAAGCTCAATAGCAATATGCATAAAATTGGTTAATTTCGGCTCAAGTATCACGGTTTATAAAATTGTTTGAACTAAATTCACCACCCCCATCACATTGAAAAATCTTGATTTTTCTATCAAGTTGATTTCTACTAACTTTTGAAATTTTAGGAAGCAATCAATAAAACTAGACTTTTTCTTTAAAGGACAAATCCAAGTATACCGGGAATAATCATCACTAAAGAGGGCATAATATCAAAAACCTTGATTGGAGGTTACAGGTGCAGGCCCCCAAAGATCACAATGTATTTTATTAAGAGGAAATTTTGAAATTTTATTAGAACTTTGAAAAGGAAGTTTACAACTTTTTCCCATTTGATAACTAACACACACAGTTGGTTTTGATCCCCAATATGTGATATTAATCTTATTTTTAACAAAGAAATGATTTTTGAATTTGGATGTCCAAGACGTTGATACCAAATAGTGGATGAAGAACCTCCTCCTCTTATTGCACTTAGAGCTTCTTGATAGTCCTCATTTAGTGTGTACAATCGTCCTTTCTTATGTCCCCTTGCTACCATCCTTTGATTTCTGTCCTTAATAATGAAACCAGAAGAAGTGAATTCAAAAGTGCAATGATTGTCAGAAGTAAATTTTCCAATAGATAATAAATTCTTCTTTAGGTTAAGGACTACAAGAACATCTTTCAACTTTAATTCTCCTTCACCTGTGATAATACTTGCATCACCCGTATGTGTTATTGGTATTCTATTTCCATCACCCACATAATTAAATTACATCATTGCCATAATAAGGTTTAGTGGAAGATAGATTACCTGCATCATTGATCATATGAGATGTGGCTCTGGAATCCACAATAAAGGATTGGTCCTTTGTATCATTAAAGGTGAGAGCAGCAAGTTCTTGGGGAAATTCTCCAGATTGGTAAGAGTAATCATACCTGTACCAACAATTTATAGCCTCATGATTTGGCTTTTTGCATATTTGACAAGAGACTTTGTTCTTGTTTGCTGGAGTGTATTGATCTTGTTTCTCTCCCTTCGAGTTGTTTGGCTTAAATGCATTTGTATTGTTTGATTGATGACCTTGACCATCATATTAACCTGCAGGTGTGAAACCTCTTCCTTGAGAATTGAAATGATTTCGGCCGTTGCGGAAATTCTGACCTCGACCTCTTTTTCCCAAAGAATGCTTGTGATCTACTTGTTGGGAAATCCCCGGGGAAACACGCAGCGGAAGCAAACTGTAAATAAAAAAAAAACTTGCGCCCCCAGGAAAATCCCACCCTGAGATCCGCTAGTTGAATTTAAAACCAGATATGAAAATGTGTTATACCTCAAGCTTTCAATCGGTTGGTTGAACTTGGTGAGTCTAGAAGTCCGTTTCCACGTCCTTCCTCCACTGGTAATCCAAACGAACAGTTTCCCGAACACGAGGTGCTAGCCTCCTTGCTTCTTTCTCCAAAGAAACTCGGGATTGAATCTACAGCTTTTGAACTCAGGAACTCCTTCTCTGAATTCAGGCTAGGTGGCGCAATAGAGTAGAAGACAGCAACAAAACTCCTTTTGTTCTTCTTCTCTCAAGAACCCTAGGAACCCACAACTTTCGATTTCTCTCCTAACCCCTTAGAAGAAAATCGACTTCTCTCTCTAGGAAGGTGGGTGGCGAAATTTCTCTCTCAACAAGGATGAATTTCGGCTTTCTCAAGTGAGCTAGGGTTTTTCACAAGCATGTGTGCATCTATAGAGAGCTAGGCGACTTTTAGCTTTATAATTACCAAAATTATGGTAATTTTATAAATATAAAATCATGATATTACAATAATATCATATCTTTAAGACTTGAATATCTAATTAAAATATTACCATAATATTTTAATTCAAATTCAAATCCCTATCTCATAGAATCAAATGGAAGATCAAATCTCCCAATGGGACCCACATGAGATAGGCGCCTAGTTCCTTCAATTTATTGGAATTTTATAAATCAAAAATAACTCCTAAAATTAGGAAGTCATAACCAACTTATTTTATCCCAATGTTTTTGAATTAAAATATTACAATAATATCTTTAATTCAAATTTTGAATTCTGAATTTAAATTCTTTATTGAATTAAAATATTACCCCAATATCTTAATTCAAATCTTGAATCTCAAATTCAAATTCAAATTCATGACTTAAATTAATAAAACATTTTTATTAATTAAATCACCAAAATATGAGGCGCCACCCTCAAGCAAAATATTAGGGAATTTTATAAATCAATAATCTCCTAACTTTTAGGAATTATTTAATTTATTATTCCTAATATTTAAATTGTAAATAATTAATCTCTATTAATCATTTAACAATTATTTAAACTGTAGAAAATTTAAGACAAGACATAATGTCCCAGACATTTCCTCTGTGTCTTAAATTAGGCCACGGAGTGACCCACGAATTACCCTAATTCGTGTCCCTTATAAAGTGTGTTCTAATCCTGCTCGTGTGTGACCCAGCAGGCCCCACGTGAAGTTGGCAGTAGGTCATCCCTATGTCCTACAAGTCGTGAGCGGACTCTAGCAAGCCATCGCGACTACCCAAAACACGTGAGTGATCGTTTGTTACCAAAACCGATTTTAACCTTCGTACCTCCTTGGCACCGACCCTATTGTTCTGCGATATCTTGGTTATGGATCAGGCACAGGAAAGTCATCCATGATCCAAACCTTTACTTTCTCGATCTCCTTGAGTAAGTCCCAATATACTGAGTGGCCACTCTTTCCTTGGACAGACTCATCGAGGGCGCCAGTAAGATATCTCCCAATTTAATGGGGAACAAAATCCCAATTTTGGTCAGTCCACATTCCTCAGCACGGCAATCAACCAAACCCGTACTTAGCCCTTATGGCTACCCTGCTACGGGCAACGTTAGACTAAGCCAAAGTCTGACAACTGCAACGCCGGAATAATGATGACCTCAGGTCTAAGGCGTCGTGACAGGCGTACAAGAGAGGCAAGCTGATGACTAAACCCATGCAGGACTCTCCGGGTCAGTCCAGCAACTCGTAACCCCTTACGTAATTGCACCATGACTCTCGTTCCAGCATCTAGTGCGTGCATCCCTATGCACCGAGGTCATGCTGATCTTAGTTCATTTTCGCTCCCACGAAAACAATCGATCAGGGACAGATTTAGATTAATTATCTTATAATTAATCATGGACGTAATCACAGTAAACATGCTAATAATGTGAAAACCATTAATTTATCTCTATAAATTAATCCATATGTTCATAACATATATAAAAGAGGATTGGCCCTAGGGCACAATTCCTAACACTACTATGTTTCTTTCTTCTTCTTTTTGAGAATTTTGTATCTGCTCATGTTCTTGGAGTGCTAGAAGAAACTGACTAAAAGAAGGATAAGGGGTTTAGTAAGCATAGCCACACGAAAAGATTCATACCTTGGTCCAAGTCCATGAGTGACAAGTCTGTTATTTTGCCTATTTTTAAGGGATAATTATTAATTTATTTGTATTCAAATTATGATTTTATCCAATATATCTTAATTATTTGATTTACCCCGTTATCCTAAGTTTAAATTCAAAATATGATATCTTGTGTTTAAATTTGATATTTTGTGAATATCATATCTTTTAAATTTAGGATGTGAGCTTATATTCTGAAATTCACCTTACAAATCAGATTTCAGTCTCAAAGATGGCTCAAATCAAATATTTCAATCTCAAAGATATCTCAAATTAAGAAGATTCAATTTCAAGATCTTCAAAATCAAGAGATATTTTCGTGGAGCACAAGTCTTGCCCAAGACTTAAGAGATATTTTCGTGGAGCACAAGTTTTGCCCAAGACTTAAGCGCAGATTCTCATTTTTGAATTTTAAAGTCAGTTCTGTAATCTTTTCAATTGTGGGGACTCTATAGCTCAAATTAGGAAGGTTGAGAAGGGTATTAGGGTTAGAGAAACATTATAAATACTCCTCTCTAGTTAGTGAATAGGAGAGATCCAATCTCGGATCATCTATCTCTCTTCTTCTCTCAAGGCCCTGCGTGGTTAATTCTTTTCTCTTGGCTTAGGGTTAATTCTGATTGGATGTCTTTACACTTGTGAGATCATGTTTTTATTTTTCTTCGTCATTTTATCATATTTTCTCTTCTTCTATTTCGCTTTTAATTGTTTTCAAGTTGTCTATTCAACTAATTTCTAGTTGTCTAATTGATTTGTTAACATAATGCTAGGTGTTCTTATTGATTCGTAATTAATAAGTTCATCACTAAGTAGTAACTAAAATGATCCTACCATGTTAGAGAGAAGAAAATCTAAACAAGTAATTTCGTAAATTAATTGTTTAGGGTTAATATCTTTCGGGTCTTAATTCTGTTAATTTAGATTGAATTGTCGATCGTGTCAGATTCGTCTAGTTAATAAGTGATTAAATTGGGTACGTTATCCTTTAATCAACTTTAAAGAAAGAGTGATTTCACCTGTGATTTCGTTAACCTATTTTAATTTGATGAAAAATTATCTTTGGCATCAATGATCAAGTGCGAGACTCCATGAAGATTAACCTTAGCCAAGCCCTCATCCTATTGGTAACTTTTATCGTTGTTTTATTTACTTATTATTTTATATCACAATTTATCTTTTGTTTTCTGTTTTCTTTAGATTTGGTTGATAAACTTTAGACAATGCTAGTCTCTGTGGATCGACCCTGTTCTCACCCTTACTATAATTTATTATTTTAGTGTGTAGAATCAGGGTAATTATTTTTGGTGGATTCGACACCCATCAAATTTTGTATCTGCTCATGTACTTGGAGTGCTAGAAGAAACTGACTAAAAGAAGGATAGGGGGGTTTAGTAAGCATAGCCACACAAAAAGATTCATACCTTGGTCCAAGTCCATGAGCAAATTGAGAAACTTTGTCTTGGTCAGATACAGGTTCTTTATTGCAGCTAAATTGTCACAAATGGATTTGAATTCCCTTAGGTATTCTTCAAGAGATTGTGACCCTTTCTTGATGGTCATAAGCATGTTTTTCAACAATCATGCTTTCTCTATTGTAGCAGGCAGCAACTGTTCTTCAATGGAGGTCCAAATCTCATGGGCAGTTTCTCCATTAATAATTGTCAGTTCTTCTTCCTTCATGGTTCCAAGAAGCCATGAAGTCAAGAGACCATCATTGCTTACCCATCTTTGATACTTTGGATTTGGACTGCTCTCATCATTGGCTTCATTAATTTCTTCTGTTGGTTTTTCTCCACTTGTAAGATGATGAAGAACACCAAGGCTTTGAATTAAGGGTATTATTTGGTTGCGTCATAGGAGGAAATTATTTGTGCCCAGTTTTATGGAGATAAAACTTGAGCATTGGTGAAAGGATTGAATACTTAGCTCTGGTTCTGTTTGTGGGATAGATGAGCTAGTATTGTTTGAAGACATTTCTTCTTCTCTTTCAGCTTGCAAGTTTTAGGCTCTGATACCATGAAGAATTTAAGAGAAGTTGTAATTTTCATTTCAAAATTCAAAACTATATACATGAGATGTTGCTAATGTCAAGGAGAGATAACAGATACATGTTTACATATGCATGATCATTGACCCTTCAAACTTGCCTTCCATGAATCCATTTCCTTATTTAATTTTCTGCAGCTTTTATGTGATCATTTTGATTGATATAATCATCATGATTTATTTCCTTAATGTTAGCCTTCACATTAATGCCAAGAGTATCATTAGCATCATGATTCTCTTATCAGTGTATATGCATGGAATGAGACTAATCATGTTAAAATGAGTTGTTTATGAGTTAAAGTGTAGAATATTGAAAGTTTAGTGAACAAGTGTGAATGATATGTAAAGTGAAAGATAATGTTACTCTTGAATGTTGAGAGTATGTATGTTAATGCCTTTGTTTGATATATACATTGAGTTGTATGGAATTGTACACCAAAAAGTGGTTATCAAATGAATGGAAATGACATCTACTGGTTTGGCAAGTTATGATTATTGGCATGAATTGTGAATGAGAATTGTAAATAATTAAAGAGTATGTGGGTATGTATGATTGTTGAACTGTGAATGAGATACTATGAGATTGAGGTATGTCATGATTCACTGAGGGGTGAGTTTAAGGTTGTCAAACTCGAGAGTTTATGTAAACTTGTAGAAGGAGCGGGGTAAACTCGAATCGTAAACTCGTCGTGTTTACCTAAGTATGCAGAATAAAATTTACACCTATATATCATTTACTTTAAGTGTAAAATTAAATTAAAGTAAACACAAATACGACATAATATAACACTGTTATTCAAAATTCAAATGGTCATAAACTCATTATCTTATCCAAGTGTAAATTTGGTCCCATATTTTTTGCTCAGTTCCCAATTTGGTCCTGTATCTTTTTTTGTTGCACTTTTGGTCCCATATCTTTACAAAAGGTCCCAATTTGGTCGTATATATTTTGGTCAAGTTGCAGAATTAATCCCATATATTTGCAATAGGCTCAATCGTTAGTTGATTCTTTTACAAAGATATAGGACCACTTATGCACCTGACCCTAAGATATAGGACTAATTATGTGACTGACCCAAAGATATGGGACCAAATTTGAAACAGAAAAAAGATAAGAGACCAAATTGGGAACTGAGCAAAAGATATGGGACAAAATTTGAATTTTGGCAAAAAATTTAACACTTTGATGTGAACTCGCCGAGTTTAAGGTAAACTCACGAGTTTATGATTTTGCTTCCAGTTTACCCGAGTTTGTGACAAGTTTGTGACGAGTTTGCTCGAAATTAGGGGGTAAACTCGGCGAGTTTTACAAGTTAAAACTCGAGTTTGACAACCATGGGTGAGTCCCTCCCCGTGTATTTTTGCAATGAGTATTCAGGTAATGGCTATGGTGGATTCCATAGTTGGCCTAAGTGTGGATTCCTTAGGTGACAAATATATGGGAGCAATTGGTATGTGCGCACACTGGGAGACGTCCTGGAAGCCTAGGTTGTGATGACCACTATTATTTGATCCTGGCAGATGTGCTGACTTACCTAGTGTGAGGTATTTGGTTGACACGATTTGCCAACACCAGCGTTATGGTATTATGAAATATCATGTTATCATATTGTTATGTTGGTATTCCTGTATTGTGGTACTGGGCCCTATAAGGATGTAAGGGTTGACATGTGAGTCCCTGCTAGTTTACCAGTTTTATAGTATTGATGTATTATTTGTTATTCATAATGGTTACTGTGTGAGGACTGATTATTAAATGTTTAGTCTTCTAGTTGTTATTTGTATTATATAAATGTTGTTGTATTAGAAATGCATGTGTAACCTTTGTTTGAAGTCTGTGTTTGAGTGGGGCCCGTGGGCTAAGTAGAGAGACTTAAACCCTACTGAGAATCCCCAGATTCTCACCCTACAACCTTTCAGTGTCTTAGTGCAGGTTTCAGATTCGTCAAGTTTGGACTGGGAGCTGCTGAAGAGGTAGTTTAGTTGTAATTTTATTATCTATTTCTTGAGATGGGCCCTGTGAGGCTGTTTAGAGCTGGAGCCTCATGTATATTGTTTTTAGTTTTTAATTTTTGAGTTTCAAAAGGGTCGAACAACACTTGTAATTCTTATGTAATATAAGATTGATCCTTAATTCAGATAAGGACGTTACATCATAACTTATAATTAACTAAATCATAAACTATTTTTCTTTTATTTTTTCCCTCATGAAAATAATACAATTCTTTTAAGAAGAATATTATTTTCGTTTCTATTAAAAATGTGTTTGTAACACCACTATATATATCTAAATGAAAAATATGACAATATTTTTAACATTTACACTATATATGTCATAAGTTTATGAAATATCAACAAAAACTCTGGTGTATGTCATAATTTTATTGCTAAATATTAAGTTACCTTTTCACATGTTTCCTTGGTGTATGGATCCTCTAGAGAGCATTGTATTTCATTTCTTGCATTAAATAAATAAATACAAAAGAGAGCATATATCATTCTTCTTATATGAAATTGCAATCTCCTAATCCTTCAATATCTTCTCTTGTACTCATTTTACCTTTTCATCCCAGTCGTACGTACTCTTGTGGCAACAACATTCCATACAATATTATTATACATTTGCAAAACGCCTTGCACACAACGATAACGCATCTTGTGAAAATTCTTACCAATCCCAGCCGTTGATACAATGACCATCATGAAAAACAGAAAATAAAAAAGGCTGAAGATTAATTTATAAATTTTACAAAACTGTGGAGAAAATAATGTGTTTAAACTCAATATATATGTGTGTGCACAAATGTGAAAGAGTTCGATAGACTTAGAAAACTAAGGTGGGGTCATATTACAAATTGCCTCTATCTTCTTAGGATCTACCACAATGCCTTTCTACCAAAATATCTATTATGTATGTCAAGGGAAAGTCGTCCTTTATATCGGTTTTGTTGAGACTAATTTTTCATAATTTTTTATCTTTTGGTCTCAAACCCATTTATAAATCTAGTTTGGCCTAATTTGTTAACGGTCTCAACTGGATAAAAAAAAAAGATTAGTCAAAAGTAACTCATAGTTGCGAACTCATCGCATTCAAACTTGAAACAATAAATATATGACCAATTTCGCATGCTTGAACGTGAAACGAGCAACCCACTTTTTGGACTTGATTTGATCTTGTTTGTTTATTGCTCGAGCTGAATATAGAATTACTCGTCAAAAGTAACTTATAGCTTTAGACTCAGCATTCAAACTTAAAACAAGAAAAATATAACTATATTTAGAAATTTGGGATAAAAGTGAATCACTATGAAAATATGCAAAACCAATTTGAACATTCTCAAACAAAAAGGATCAAAATTAACTTCTTTTTTTGGGTGGAAGGATCAAAATTAACTTTAAAAAAAATATATAAGACTAAATTGACAATTCCAGTTAATTTTAATCAAGACTTTATTGTTGGAACGACAAAGCCTTTCATATTGGCAAAAGAACCTTTCGTGCCCCTAACGTTTCATTTGTGTCAGTTGTGCCCTCAATGTGAAACGTTGGTTTCAATTATGTCCCCCAACTTTGACTCAATGCTGATGTGTCAATTTTTTTTTCTAAATTGAACATGTGGCAAGATGACTGGATAAATAAAATATATCTAATTTATTTTTAATCCACCATGGCATTTCCTATGTGGATTTACATTCACATAGGAAATTTAGTGAACTAAAAAAGTAATTTTTTGGTTTAAAGTGCGTTTGGATTGGGAAGTTAAGGGTGCGTTTGGTTTCCCCTTTATCTCTCCTTTATCTCCCAATACTCCTTTAATACCAGAGCTACAGTAAAAAATCTTGTTTGTTTCACAGTTATCTTCCCCTCCTTTATTTTTCTCCTTTATCTCTCCTTTAACTTCTCAAATTACTAACATATCCCTACTCAACTACCTATAATTACCTACTTTTTACTATAAAATAATAAAATACTCAAAGGGTATATTTGTAAATTGCATATTAAAATATTTTTATTTATTACCCTTACAACTTTCTCTCTCCATTCATCTTTTCTTACTATTTTCTTTTTTTTTCTTACTCACACCTCTCTCTCTTATATTATATTATATTATATTATATATATAATTTATATTAATTTACTTAAAAAATAATTTTAGTCTTTGAAATTATACCAACTCAATAAGTCAATACTTGAGTCATCAAAATATATAATTTTTGATATGTTGGTATCCCTTCCTCTATTTTTTCAATTATTTTAATAATATTTTTTAGAGTCAAAATTTAAAATAAAATAATTAAGTCCATGTTATTTACATTTTAATTCATGAAATAAAATATATAATCAAGACCCAAAAAATATAAATTTTGGTCCCTCTTGCAGTATATATATGAATAATATTTTTTGTGATGTAAAAATTTATGAACATATTTAAAAAACAGTAATGGGAAAAAATATATAATTCATTCCCCAAAACTTTACAATTTGGTTCTTCTTCCAGTATATATATAAGTAATATTTTTTGTAGTGTAAAAATATAAAAACAAAATTCAAACCACAGGGTCAATTGGTAATTTTTGAGGGACCTATTTGTATATGTATCCAAAACTTTAAAGTTCTCATTTTAGTCCCTAAATAATATGTATCCAGGGACCTATTTGTACTTTTTTGAAAAAATTTTGGGTCAATTGGTAATTTTTGTAAATTTGTTATGGTTAAAATTACAAAATAGCTCCAAAGGGTACCAAAGTGTCAGGTTTCAAACCACAGGGTACCAAATTGAAATAGGGTCAAACCACAGGGTACCACCGTGTAATTTACCCAAAAAAGATACATATTGGTCCATCATTCAGTATATGGCTAATATTTTTGGTTCTGCAACTACTGAAGAAGAAAATTTTGAAAAATACATAATTCATACCCTAGAAAATATACATTTTGGTCCCTCCTATATTATATACATGGGTAAAATTTTTTGTAGTATCAAAATTTTAAAATAAAATTAAAAGACGGTAAACAGGAAAAATATATAGTCTAGTCCCCAAAATTTTACAATTCACTACTCAAAAATTACATTTTGGTCCCACAATCACACCTTCATCCTCCTTTATCTTACCACTCCAAAAATCTCCTTTATTAACTTCCTCCTTTAGCACAAATTTCGAGGCAATCATTACTCATACTACTTTTTTAACACCAAAACCCAAAAAAAAAATAACCACTCCTTTATCCTCCTTTTGTTTTTACCATTTTTACCCCTATACAAATTTAAAATACCAATACAATTATTTCAACCCACCACAATCATTACATACCCTTTAAAATAATTTCACATCATAATTCCTCCTTTATCTCTCATTTTCCCAAACAACATTTATTAAAAACCTCCTTTATAACACAAATTCTTTACCTCTCCTTTATTACCTCCCCCATTCCTTTATCCTCCTTTAACTTAACCTCCCCATCCAAACGCACCCTAAGTTAAAGGAGGATAAAGGAAAGGGGGAGGTAATAAAGGAGAGGTAAAGGATTTGTGTTATAAAGGAGGTTTTTAGTAAATGTTGTTAGGGAAAATGAGATAAAGGAGGAATTATGATGTGAAATTATTTTAAAGGGTATGTAATGATTGTGGTGGGTTGAAATAATTGTATTGATATTTTAAATTTGTATAGTGGTAAAAATGGTAAAAATAAAGGAGAATAAAGGAGTGTTTTTTTTTTGTGTTTGTTTTGGCGTTAATAAAGTGGTATGATGTAATGATTGCCTCAAAATCTGTGCTAAAGGAGAAGTTAATAAAAGATATTTTTTGAGTGGTATGGTAAAGGAGGATAGAGGTGTAAATGTGGGACCAAAATGTAATTTTTGAGTACTGAATTGTAAATTTTTGGGGACTAGATTATATATTTTTCCCTTTTATTGTCTTTTAATTTTATTTAAAAATTTTGATACTACAAAAAATATTACCCATGTATATAATAGAGGAGGGACCAAAATGTATATTTTATGGGTTATGAATTATGTATTTTTCTAAATTTTGTTCTTCAGTAGTTGCAGAACAAAAAATATTAGCCATATATATATTGAATGACGAACCAATATGTATATTTTTTTATATAAATTATACATTTTTTCTCAATAGTGTATAGTACAAAAAATATTATCCATACATATACGGGAAGAGTGATCAGACTGTAAAGTTTTGGGATTCGAGAATTATAATTTTTTTCTTATATTGATTTTTTTTATTTCTTCACTGCATAAAAAATTACTCATATATGTATTAGAATAGGGACCAAACTATAATTAAATTTTCACACCACCAAAAATTTATATTTTTTCTCATTATACAATTCTTCCTTGCATGCTTTTACATTTGCCTTCATCAGCATATCTTCCTCATCGCCTAAACCTATTATCACCACCACACATATGTATAAACAAATTAATTATATATATTCAAATTAATTAACACATAAATAAATGCATATAAACCCATTTTTTTTCATTACACAATCATTATATATATTCAAATTAATTAACACATAAATACATGCATATTTTTTTTTGAACACCTAAAAGAACACATTACAACAAAGTAAAAGAGTACAAACGATATGGCTTTAGATACATATTGCTAAATATGCTCCAAACCATATCAAAAACAACTTTGTCCGTAAAAATAACATGTGCAATAGTACAATTCGAAAGTCCAAGCCAATAGAAATTCTCTCCCTCGGGTAACGTCCTCAAGACATCTCCGATGAAATCTAGTAGAGGAATCGTCTTGTTTTTGTAGCCCAAGCCAATAGAAATACATGCATATAACCAAATACAAGCCAATCAGAATGTAAATCCACGTAGGAAATGTCATAGTGAATAAAAAATAAATCAGAGATATTTTATTTATCTAGTCATTTTGCCACATGTTCAATTCAGAAAAAAAAAATTGACACATCAGCATTGAGTCAAAGTTGGAGCATAATTGAAACTAACATTTCACATTAGGGGCACAATTGACACAAATAAAATGTTAGGGACATAACTAAAAATGATCATAAACATTAGGGACACGAAAAGGTCTTTTACCTTCACAATTTTACCATTCTATTCTCAGAAAATATTTGTTTTCGGTCAATCAGAAAAGTTAAGGAAAAAATATAGAAAACCAAAATTATATTAGAAGATTCTTGATTGATGCTGACTCCTTTGTAGTTGTTTGCAGATGAATCAAAGTCAGCATTATCATGGCAAAACATTTCTTCCTCATTATTATTCTCTATGTTGTTTTAAAAAGATGGCAAAAGTACATTTTTTTTTTCTCAAATTATTCATCAATTTTAATTTTTACTCTAAAAATCGTCAATTTTATCCCAAAATTTCATATTTTAGTTCATTTCATTATTTGAACTAAGTTCATCTAATGAATTAATGATAAACTCTACACCAACAAGGATTAGATCTAGTGAAAAAGACTAATTTCTCACACCATGGTGAACTTAAATTCAAATCCTCAACGGGAGATGTATCATATTAAATTAGAGCCGTCAAAACGAGTTAAATTTGGTGGGTTTGCTCGTTTAGCTCGCTAATTTGGCGAGCTGAATTGACAAAATTTGACTCAAAAAATTATAGTTTAACTCATAAAAAACTAATTTCTCACACCATGGTGAACTTAAATTCAAATCCTCAACGAGAGATGTATCATATTAAAATTAAGAGCAAACCCCCTTTTTGGTCCCTCAATTGTTACTGAGTCGAGGAATCAGTCCCTCAATTGTGGGAAACTACAACTCAGTCCCTCAATTGTACAATCCCGTTTACGTTTTGGTCCCTCACGTCTGGTCCGTTAGTGATAGAGGTGTTAAGTGATGACGTGTCACCGTTATCTGCTTAGGTGTCTGTTAAATGCTTAGTTGGCATGCCAAATAAATATCCAAGTCATTTTCCCTTGCCACCTCATTAAAATAAATTAAAATCAAAATCAAAAGATGAAAGGACCATAGCATAGCGGCGTGTATGTATGGGATTACTAACTCACAATATAAAATTTCCCAAATCAGCAAAAGTGGTCCCAAACTCTGTCGAATCCTCTGCCTGCTCTCTCACCCTAAGCATCGTGCACCGTCGCCGCTCGCAAATCGCCGCCATTGAAGTCGCACGCCGGTCAAGATGTGACTGAAGTCCATTGGTAACCCACGGTAAGCATATCGTGTTTGTTTATTTTGTTTTTGTCTCATCGTAATAATCGAAGGCGATTTTCTGTATGGACTGATAATCGAAGGCGGTTTTCCGATAATCGAAGCATCTCGGTCTATTAATGTGCAGACTCAAATATTTGAGCACTTGAAACAGAGAAAAAGCTTCCCTGTGATATGTATAATACAGAACTATTGGGTTGTTGGTCAAGCCATTCTGAATAGCTACTACTATGCTTAGTAATAATGTGGTCAGTGTTCAAATTGGGTTTGTGTTCTCCGAGATTAAAATATGGTATGGTAGGGCCAATGGTGTAAATGGGGAAAGGTAACTCTGTTTTAAGCAGTGTCCTCAATTTGACCATTTGAAACAGAGAAAAAGCTTCCTTGTGATATGTACAACACAGAATTATTGGGTTGTGTCCTTGCT